>JAECUM010017604.1:0-32500 GCA_016617855.1 Megalonaias nervosa
TGTGTAGTCTCATACGTTGATGGAAGTATTAGGATAAGTTCACGCAAGCGCTTTTAGCAGCAGGGAGGGTGAACAGACCATTTTGCTGGAGACCTTATTTATGAAAAATAAAACTTCCTACGAAAATGAAATCTCAAGGTCAATAACGTTAAACCAAAACCTCTGTCAGGCATGAGATTTCTCTAATTGGGTTAGCTCATTGTGTTACATCATCAATGACGCGCGTTTTTATTTTATGGTGTGTTTCGTTTACGTGCTGGTCACTCAACGCTGGTCGTTCACCCTCCCTGCTGCTATAATTAACCAAAAATTTTATCCAGACCTATACGATACCTAGATCTTGGGTCATGAAAATTTATCGTTATAAATCAGAACGGAACAGCTTGTGCTTTTGAAAAGAAGTTTTTAAATTTAATCATGTCCATGTCCCCTGAACACCAAATATAATAAATATTTTGTAAAGTATAATTATCTACTCCATTAAACACAATTAAGATATTACAATTATCTCTGATCACTTTTGGAATTTGTTTGTATTTCTGAGTTAAATAAATCACGTCTGTATTTTTGTGACGGCCTGGCGAAAATATCCGAGCTGGATTTGATTGTTTGTCCAGCATTACATCATTGTATACTACAAGATTATTGATACATCCATCAAGATCATATATGGATGGAGCTTCATCGATATCGGTAATAAAATCAATAACATCATTATCTTTATCAGGACACGTCAGCGAGTTTGCATTTTCATTAAAATCTTTAAGTACTTCGTAACATCGTTGATCATCTACAGATGGTGCTACTAAATATAATTTATCCCACTTGAGCCATCGCATTATCAGATTAAGTAATAATTGTGTTTTACCAGACCCAGATGGGCCAAGTATAATTGCTCTGATGGAATTTGGTAGCGCTGGATGATGTTTGACTGGCTCTTGTTTTCGTGTCGCTGAGAAGTCAATTATATCCATATAATAAATAATATGGATTTATATAGTGTTCGATGTAGAGCACCCACCCATACCAGTGGATTAACAACAATAATAACAAAAAATAACAGGCACGCACTTACAGGTAAGTGTGTGAAATGTGGTACAAAAAAATACAAATTTATTTCATCGACAAAGACAGGTGGAGATATCGCTGCTTCGTTAGGTAAATTACCAGGAGCTCCATGGGCAAAGTATCCTGGTGAAAAACATTTACCTGGATATAATTATTGTGGTCCAGGAACCCGACTTGATATTCGACTTGACGAACGAGATCAACCAAGACCTGGAGAGTACCCAATAAACGCGATTGATCAAGCGTGTCACGTTCATGATGTCGCGTATAAAAATTCAAATTTGCAACAACGACATATTGCAGATGTAAAGCTGATTCACGCATTAAATTCCATAAAAAATAAATCTCTCAGAGAAAAACTTGCTAGCTTCCTAGTAAAATCTGCTATGAAAGGTAAACTAGTGCTAGGAGCTGGTAATTAATCATAGATAACTATCATAATGGAATCTGTTTATTATAGCCCAAAAGGATATTGGAGAGGCAAAGCAGCAATTAGTATACTTGCTGAAGTAGCAAAAGTCTCACGTGCTGTTGCTGCAGCGTGGTTAGCACAACAGGCAATGTGGCAAAGTTATCTACCACCACCTAAAAGAATTCAATATGCACATTTTGATGTCAGTACTCCCAATGAAGTTCATCAAGCAGATATTTTGTTTTTACCACATGATACCATTAAAATTGGTAGACGTCAATCGCGCACATACAAATACGCGTTAACTGTCGTTGACGTTGCAAGTGGATATAAAGAAGCAGAACCACTGTCAACAAAAACAGCAACTGAAGTTGCATCTGCTTTTGAACGAATTTATCAACGAGGATCCGGACCACAAGGTGGTCTACGATGGCCACAGTTGCTACAGGTTGATTCTGGCAAAGAATTTCTTGGTGCAGTATCATCGTTGATGAAAAAACATAACGTTAAAATCAGACGAGGACACACTGAAATTCATCGTGATCAGGCAATCGTTGAACGATTTAATCGGACACTTGCTGAGCGGTTATTTGGATATCAATATGCAAAGGAAATATCCACTGACTTTAAGTCCATGGAGAGATCTCGTGAATGTGTTGCAAGGTTACCAAGTGTGATAGCTGCGTTAAATAATGAAATTACTCGTGCAACTTCTATGAAACCTTCTAATGCGATCACAAAGAAATATATACCAATACGCCGACGTGAATCTTCCTCTCAACCAGTTCTAGGTAATGTGACCGTAAGATATTTATATGAACCTGGTGAACTTGAAGGAGGTAAAAACAGAGCAACTGATCCTATCTGGAGTGTGACCACACATACAATTTCCAGCGTGGTAAGATCCACAGGTAGACCTGCAATCTACAGATTAGATTCAACTGCTCCTCAGCGTGGATTTGTACGCGAACAATTACAAATAATTCCTAAAGACACACAATTACCACCGCGTTGACTTTTGTAAACTTGCACCTCTACGTCGATTACATTCAAGACTGGTCAGCATCACATTTTCGACTGTGTGACCAAGACTACCATTAATTCTATCAACGGTAAATTGTCTTGGATTATTATTCGAATACTGCCACAACATTACTGCGTTACAACTTGCACAATGATTATTCTGTCGTTGTTTTAGTGTTATAATAAATTCAGCATCCATATCAAAGTCGCGATTATTTTTTTTGTCACATTGCTTATAGCTCGCTAATTTTTTCTTGATGACAAAGTTGTTAGTGATTTCTTCGGTTATTACGCAATCCATGATAACCCTGTGTAGTTGAGATATTCTTCTGACTCGAGACACTGCGAGATAAACTAAATTTGACCACTCAATACGATCATCGACAATCCAAATATTTGTATCAGTAATAGTTAATCCCTGTGACGAGTAAATCGTTATAGCGTATCCTAACGTCCACGGCGATTTATCCATGCTCAACGCGCTCTCAACAACATCAACAACAACTAAAACAATATCATTTAGCACAAGATTTTGTATTCCACCACCAGGAATCTCAACATCAACATTCTGTCGTCGAGTATCTGCTGGGTGATAACATAATGGTACAGGTAGATTTGAAAATTTTTCTTTATGTAACGTAAATAATTGTTGTTGAAGTGTATCGCGAACTATTTTTCTACTTGCAACTATCAAATCAGCAGGTCTCCATAAAGTCCAAAAATCATTCATAGGAGTTTCTGGAATTACTTTACGCATTATCTCACATTGTATTTTATCTGGCTGTAGTCTTATTAACTTTTTAAACTCTTTCAGTGATTTATCAATAGCTCTATGGTCATCATTTATTTCTTCGTAATAATCTACAAATGTTTTCAGCCACTCAGGTGGAGACGATCCAATAAAAGGTGGCGGTTGACCATGATCGCCACACATTATCACAGCAGTATTCTTCAATAACAGCCAATCAAGAAATATTTTTAATACCTCCAGCGACACCGTGCAAATCTCGTCCCATATGATAATTTTAGGAATGTATTTCTCACCCATCCGCGATGGAGTCCATGTGTCTCTGCACCATCTGAAGAAACTATGATAAGTTTGAGATTTGATTCCTCGTTCTTTTATTTCTCTGGCGAGTTTATGTGTCGGTGTCAAAACAATCATATCAGAACAATTATTAAATAATTCAATCGCGTCACCACACCCATTAAGATAAACGGTTTTATGTCTAGCCACAGGATCATATACAGATGGCAACAATGACGTCGTCGATGACAATTCTGATATTTGATTATTATTGTAATATATTTCTTTAATTTCAACGTCGGCAGATTCAGAATAACTAAGTATATCTTTATGTTTTATTCTCCATTCGCCCCATGATGCATGATTGTTAATATGCAATTGTTTTAACAAATCCGCCTATTTTTTATTTATATAAAATGAATCTGTCGCGACTCTGACTGCAATCAGAGGAAATCTGTTTATCATTGATAATAGATTTATCGAAACGTACGCGAGCATTGAAGATCTTAAATGAGTAAACTGCGGTGACTCGCCATCATTGTAGTTCACAATTGTACCTAATTTACTTCCGTCTGATAAATAAGCATTACTTCCACTTATAAATGTGTTTTACTCCGTTGTATCAGCAATTATAAAATCGAGTTCAGCATCGTCCATAATTAATCTTGTACAATGTCGTTTATAATCATATGATCCTCCTTGCGTAAATTTACCGATTATTTTTCTGCCGAGATCTTTTGCAAGTTTCTCATCGTGTTTTTTCCTGCATTTACGTATATTATTAGTAATTTTAACAATATCATCTTCGTTAAGATTAGGAAAATCTCTCCTAGCATCATTAATATTAAATATATCCGGTTCTGGCAACCAAACTTGTTTCTGCACGCGGTATGATATAATTGCTTCACTCACTTTTAACGATATTAAAATTCCAGCATCAAGCATGTACTGTAATAGTACTATTAGAGCCCAACATTTTTCTGAAAAATGTCTTCCAAACCACGCATAAACAATCGGATGGAGATCCCCGTAAAACTCGAACGACTCTATACAGGCGAATCCGGTTAAGTCAAAATCTGGTAAGGGTCCGTTTATCGCAACTCTGGTCATCTCGTGTGATGGATATCCAAATCTCTTAAAGTATTCAGAACATTCTCCGTATCCAAGAAAACTTCCAGGATAACATGCTACCATATCAACTGAGATAACGTCTCTATAATCGTATTTAGTATTCCATAATCCACCGTGTCCGTATTCCACACAAGTGTGTTGGACATCTTCAAGAAATTCCAATCGTGTCGGTTTCCATGAATTTTTCTCCTGAGCAGCGTGAGCAGCAACTGATGGAACGGTAAAACAGTTATTCAGTAATTGTCCAACCTTAATATCATCAGGGGTATATTTTAATGCAAGATTTTTCATTTCTTCGTGGAGAGATTCTGTACGATAAATATCACCATTAGACCGTACAAACTGATCATGATAATCATATTCCGAACTTTGAAACAGCCAAACAGATACAGGGTCACTTTTACTGATATTTTTGATAAAATCAAATATATGACCATTATAAAATTTAACCGTTCTGTCTCGTGGAAATATTGTTACTGCCACAGTCCATGCATGTGCGTTATGATCAATAATATCTATCGAAGCTCCTCTTGATTCATATTTCGATTTAACAAAATCTCTCCGGTTAACGTCTTCACTGTTATTGGGAATTTTAATTTCTTTCCCAGCTCAGCAACGTCGCTGATAGACGCTCCGGTATCTTTAACTGCTTCTGCCCACGTATTTATTTTTTTACGCCGTAAATCCGTTAAACAATTGCCACGTATCGCGTTTGTGAAGTGTTCTGTAACTCGTTCAGGTACACAATTTATCCTCGTTGATGCTGTCAACGGCGATGACAGTTTCATCGGTTTGAGATCATTAATGTTAGGTTTATTATTTAACGGATATATTGCGTACACAACCGCAGTCATAGGGTACCGTCGTTCATAATACGGTTTGTCAATACCAGTCAGTATTCCTGGTTTGGAATTTTTTGCCGAGAACAATATGATTTCCTGACTGCATGCGGACAGGATCACGTTTGTCACGGATGATCCAAGTGTCGTCGTCTGTCTTTACAATAAATTTTATTAAAATAAAATATCTTTGAACATCAAGGTAGTCAATAATCTCTCTTCCCCGTTTGTCTTTCATTACATCGACAGTATTTCCAATTCTGAATGTTGACCACACATGAGCCGCACCATCGTCGCGAAATTCCTTCTTGGCTTCACGGATACGTTTAGTTATATCCTTATTCGCTAAAGCCGAATCTTGCATCGAAAAACTAAATTTATATTTCGGCAGTCTGTCAAGATCAAATCTAGCTCGTGCCGAGACGGCGGAAGGTTCAATTGTGGATAATTCCTGCATTATTATAATTAAGACAAATATATATTTAAACTGAATTTTAATTATATATATATATATGATTCAAACAAAGAATCAATGCCATTGGCTCAAAATCGGATATACTTCTCCTTGTAACAAAACTTGCGTAAACGAATTCTGCGGTTATCACATGCAGTGCGTTAGACACGGAAGTCTAGGACGAAAACCGTGTGTACAGTGTGGTGTTGGAGTCAGAGGAAAAACTCAGTTGTGTCTAAAATGCGGTGGTAAAAAGTATAGAGAACTAAAACGATATTACGATAAAAAAAATGTCGAATCTCCTATACAAACCGCAGAAGATTATCTCGCTAGATTTTCAAAATAATGATTTAAACAAATAATATTAGTATACAAATGGAGCAAAATGAGTTTGTAACGCATCCAATTGTTAAAAATTATGAAGCATTTCATGATGGTGTAATTAGGCACTGTAGATTAAAAAACCCAGTCGGTAGTGTGGATAAATTTGGTTATTTTAGATTTAATACCAGTGGAAATAAAAATTATTTCTCACATAGATTCATCTACGAATGTTTTCATGGGGTCATTAAAGATGGACTTGTAATCCATCATATTGACGGAAATCCAAAAAAATAATTATTTGGGTAATCTTCGAGCTATTACGCAGAGTAAGAATTCTGCACGTGAAAATACAGGAAAGTGTAAAATATTTGGAAAGAGAGCTATTAAAGCCGTAAATGCAGAGACTGGTGAAGAGAGAATTTTTAATTCTATGAATGCGGCTGCCAAATATTTTGGCATACATCCACAATCGGTACAACTTGTCGCAAATGAAACATACAAATCTGTATGTTCAAAAAAAATTTGGACAAAAAATCTAATTTCAGTATATAGTTATGGTATCAGATGATTAAGCGAGACAACTCCGTCAAGCATAGCTTAGTAAATCAAGCAGTTGTCGTGCTTGTTGTACTACGTTAATGTTATATGACAGCAATATTTTCTTATTTTGCTTGCGAATCTTGGTCCACAGCGAAACGGAACCCACATTGCCTTGCTAGTAAGCATCGATATATCTTTTCTTATTGATGTGTTATTTCGTCCATCATAATTTCATAAAAATAATAAATATATCTTTCATAAAAACGATGTGTAATTGTGTGTATATATCTCAGCTGTGTGAATAAATGTATATCAGGTTATTTTTAGACAAAAGTAATATATTACCATCTGGCATGTGTTCATGTAACTAATTGATGTTTTAGTATCCTTGGCAACGGTTGATGTATGATGAATACAGACACTTAAATGCGGGTCTCATATATTATAGATTTAACAGTGCATTTGGAAATTGAAATAAATTCACATTTTACAATAATTATGATTTTATTAAGAAATCCACACTACAGTTTACAATAATTGTGTTTTTATTTTGTATACTTACGTAAGTGCCTGCGCGTCAGCATTAGGTAACTTCATAATAATTTTTTAGATATATATATATATATATATATATGTAAGGAAATCCGGTGGTCTAGTGCTAATGCGTTGGATTCTCATACTCGAGGTCCTGAGTTCTATTCTTGTGACCGGTACATTGCCGGCGGGGGGTGATATTATGCCAGAATTTTCTTATTAGTGGGGCTCCGCCAGCCCTCGAAATTCAACAGAAATTTGCACACTCTCCACCATGTCACTTGGTGGGTGTGTTTTTTACACACTCCCCGGGTTGATTATGGGGGAGAGTGTGCACATTTCTATTGAACGTAGAGAAGGTTCCGTTTGCATGTGCCGTCCCTGTAAATACGTTACTGTAAATATATGTAAATATGTAAATATATGTAAATACGTTACTGTAAATATATGTAAATACTTTACTGTAAATACGTTACTGTAAATATATGTAAATATGTAAATATATGTAAATACGTTACTGTAAATATATGTAAATACGTTACTGTAAATATATGTAAATACTTTACTGTAAATACGTTACTGTAAATATATGTAAATACTTTACTGTAAATATAATTGCTGTAAATACGCTACTGTAAATATAATTGCTGTAAATACGTTACTGTAAATACGCTACTGTAATTAAGATTCTGTGTTTTGTGCCGTCCTTAATTAAGATTATATGTAACTGTGCCGTCTACAAAAAACCTTGTATATAATTGCTGTAAATATACTTGCTGTAAATACGCTACCATCGTGTAAATACGCTACTGTAATTAAGATTATGTATATAATTGCTGTAAATATGCTTGCTGTAAATACGCTACAATGTGTTGTGCCGTCTACAAGAACAGTCCTTTCTAAGGACTATTATTTTTATTTTATTAACATTATTCTGATTCAGAAATATTTTTATTTTAAACAAACATTTATAATATAATGAATTCTGAAAATATTAATGTGATTATTTCTGCGATTAAAAAATTACAACATAACGGTATAAATATATCTGATAATCTTAATCTTGAAAAATTCTGTGTGATTTTGAATCATTAGAACAACGAAAATTAGAGAACAGATATACACTGCCATCTGATTATAAATTCATGACGTTTATCCAGCAGGCAATGTTACAGTTGCTGGCAACAGTTACAGATAATCAAGTGAAGCTGTTTGTACCTCTCTCACACACTATTGACAAAATTAAGTTAGAATTATCTCATGAATACGAACAGAAAAAGATTGTGAACTTTCGTATAAGACAGTTGAGGGAGGATTGTGAAAATGATATTGATGATGAAGGTGGACCCACTAACGGAGTCAATGTGGTAATGGCTAAACAAAATCCCTGGCAAAATTGACAGAGTCGAACTATACAGTTTATTTTCTTATAATACAATAATATTTTTTTTTAATTCAGATTCTGATAATAATATTTATTTAAAATAAAAATATTTTAAAATCAGATTATAATAATAATATTTTTTTTTTCTGTTTGGGTATGATAATTACGATTTACCCCATCAGAAGCAAAATTTTTTTTTATTCTGATCCGAGTTAGATTCGGACATTTTTTTTTTGTTTTACAATGACGCATTATGAGCGTACATACAGATTTATACTTAAAACCTCATTTCTTAAATCTAGAATGTGTCCAGCCTGGTCAGTAAGTTTGAAATGTGCCCTTGATAATAGCGGATTATGTACATGTAGATAAACGGGGTTAATTGGCTCAGATACAATTAAATACCCAGGCGGCACTTTTGGGCTAAATGAATATAATATATATCCTTGCTGGGCCTGGCTAGACTTTGAAAGATCTACTTGATAGCTGCCATCAATTACATCACATACTAGATTGACTGCGATCGTTGATGTTATATTAACAATACCAGGTGATATATGACGGCCTCCACCGTATGGATCGTCATTATGTTTAAGAATAACCGGTGGTGGGGCTATTTTTTTCCATGATTCAATTACTCCTGGAAAATGTTCTTCAATAAGATCAGTGATTGATCTTTCCATATCGGTATTGTCAAATCCTGGTATTATAAATATTTTTAATTGTTCTTCTGTTATTTTGTAATGTTTAATAAACAAATCTTTCATCATATCCCAGTCTAAAATATAATCACTATCTATACCACCCCTACGCTCTCTTACAGCGTGTAAAATTATATCATTAATAAGTCTTAAGTCTATCACAACGATGTTTAAATGTTTTATTGTTTCAATTATCTGTTGTTTTACGTCTTCGCTGTAATATTGTAATAAAGAAGAAAGTAAATTTCGTAGTTTATTAACTGATTGTTCGTACTCGAATTTAATTGTGTCGGACCATAATTTAAAATTTTCTTCATTAATGTGAATTTCTCCATTAACAGATTTATATAAGTGTCTTCTTCTAATATGTAATTTTCTACCATAGAGCTCTTGATAATATTCTAATTGATCAGCGGGTACCCACGGAAATTTACTTAGTTATTCTGGATCTTTTATATATTTTTTTTCGCTTGTCTTAAATTCGTCTCGTTTTGGTTCTGAAATTCCATTACAAACGAGGGGAACATCAGGCCATCCTAACACGGATCTGATCGAACTTTGATAAATATATACAACATAATCGGTAGAATTTATTTCAATCGCCGCTGATAATGTTGGTTCGTAAACAGTAATTGCTATTTTGGATTCTTTTCCTGTAATAGATTTAATTCTACGTTGGAACTCATCATTAATTTGTTCTATTTAATAACTGCCCGTTGAAATTCCAACAACTTGCCAATCAGGAGTTCCATCAGGTTTATTCTTATTTGCACACACAAGTGAATTGTTTGCTGGTAGTCCACCAAACGATTTCGATCTGATATTTGGCCAGCTATGATAAACTCGTAATTGTGCTAGCGCTATTTCTTTTGCTGAAATTGCAGTTGGAAAATTAACGCTAAATTCTGGACTGGTTGAATTTAATGATATCATTGTAGTTTTTGTATGCGTAGTATTAATGAAGATCTGTTGTAATAGTTCGCGCGATCTTTGATCTGACATTATTAATACTGTTATTATTTTAAATCGGGAACTTTTTGATCATTTATTTTTTCGCCTTGGCTATTGTCAAGGAATGCTTCATTATAAATTTTCATTATCGTTGTGAACTCCTCATCGGATATTTTACCATCACTGAGATACAACGAGAGATACGATGATACTTTAATGCATGCAGACACCGACGAGTGTAGTTTTATTATATACTCGTGTAATTTTGTGTTTGTACATGTAGCTATCTTCTTTGCGACAATACTGAGGATATCTGCGCGTGTTATTGCCGTTGAAGCGACAATTGTTACAACTGCAGGTGCTGTCATTGTTATTATTGATAGCAATACACCTGCGGACGCGATGATAGCAGAAACTGAATAAAAAATTATATCAATGATAACCACACGCCTGCGAAATTTTTTTACTTTTACTGTATAATTGTCAACGATACATTTTAGTTTGGTCTGACACTCACATACTTGATTGTATCTGTAACGATCCACGTCAATGTGGGACTGGGGTCCCTGGGTTTGATTCATTATAATTAAGTCATTTAATTAAGTAATTAATTGAGGGGTTTCAGCTACGAATTCCAGACACCACCAGTAAGACACCGGGGTTAATTTTTTATCAGATGGTTCCAGTATAAATTCTTTTTCGACATCTTTATTTAATATAATAGATACAGTTCCAGAAAAAATATCGATTGAATGACGCCATGGAAATGTAGTAAATATACTAAATTTTTCTTTAATTTTTTTTGAATAATCGTCACTGTATCTTGCAAGGCCAAGTTTCGTCGTGGTAACGTCAACGTCTTTCTGAATTGATTCAATATTTTTTCCGTCAATCATGTACGTATTGCTGTCAAATAACGCCATAATACCATTATTAACAAAACCAACACTAACATCAGCGGCGTATTCAGTATTATCTGTTCTTAAAATTTCACCTTCTACTTCAGTGAATGCTTCAGCGGGTAAGAAATATCTGCTTGTATCCTGAACTTGCAGCTCAATTCTTCCACGCTGATCTGGCTGTCGTGCGTCATAAGAATAATACTGATAATCGCTCACAGATTCATCTTTGAGTACTGGTGCGTCCATGTCAAATGCGGGATCAGATATACGTTTGAACATCTTTATTATATTTATTATCGTCTAACACGAAGACCACTTCCAGCTATTAGACTAGCGGTTATATTTTTTTCTTTTTCTGACATCGGTACACCAGCTAACTCTGCTAGTTTTTGATTCGCAGCTTGATTTATTATTTTGCTAACATTTGCAGGCATCACTTCAGTGATGGGTAATTTTACCGATCGCGGTTTTCGTCGTATTAATCGTGCTATTCTATCCTTGATTGCTGAGAATGCTTTGCTAGCAACATAACCAACAGCGCCGATAGCTTTTTCACGAACAACGTCATTAGCTTTCATTCCCAGTTGCTTTGCAAGCGGTATTGCTTTTGGGGCTATCCTTCTAAATAGACCCTGAACAACATCACCTAGTCCATCTCCGTAGATCGTTTTGTATACTGGTAATTGTGAATTTATTACCCTGACCATGGCTGGTCTGCGTTGAGTATTATGTATGATCATCTTATTATAGTCATTGCATCTAATTACATACTCAATCACTGTGATAATCATCGGCAATTTCATTAATGAGAGACCGATATACATTAATATCCATAACACCACCTGTAAATAATCGTTGACAAATATCAGCTGCTTCATTAATGATTTCTGGGGAATTATTACCAGCTCGTTTTCCTTCAATGAGGATTTCTAGTCTTTCGACATCGGCAAGGACGTTATTAGGACAAGTAATAAGACCACTTCCTCGAGTAGTAAGACCACTTCCAGTGGCATCGAGGGGAGAACTTGTATTATTTTCTTCTTCGACGTCAGATGGTATGTAATATTTTTGTGGTTCCTGAGAAAGGGTAGGAAGAGATTTTTTTTTTCTTCTTTGATTTCTTCTTACTTGTTTTTGGTGGTGCTTTTTGTTCTTTTACATGTAAAACTCCTTCTAAATGAGCTAATTCTTCTCTGCGTCGAATTTTTTCTGTGCGGATTGCTTAATTAAATAATTCAAAATTAGGATGATTATCAGGAACTTGAGTATTTGCTGGTACATTAGCATAAATCTTAAATACTGCTTTAGTCCAGTCTTTTTTTCGCTTTTGTTGCACCAGGTTTTAAATACTTTTTTTTTTTTTTTATCAAAATCTAGTGCAACATCAACCGCATTATATGTATTTCCCTTGATAGATGCAACCGAGTCATCGGTAAATTTTTCTATTGCTGATTGTCTTACTTTTGATTGAGGAGGTTGAACTTCAAGTTGTGGTTCTTCAGAATAAAGCTGGCCAATATCCCTAAGTGGGTCTTGTGATTGAATATCAACAATTTCACCTGGAAGTCCTCTTAGAATCTTTTTTGTTTTCTTAGTTCTTTCTGCTATTTTTCCAGTTGCTACCGCGGTTTGCTGCAACGTAGGAAGAAGACCTCTGGTAGCTTCTGTAACTTCTTCGGTAGCTTTCTTAACCCCTTCGGTAGCTCTAGTAACCGGTTTAAATAACTGTTCTGCACTTTCTGTAAATTCTTCCTGTGTTTGCTGACGCGTTTGTAGTTGTTGCTTGACAGAATCACGGACGGGTAGATATTTTTTAATTGCCTCTAGCTGCTCACGAGCTAGTTTAGATGTATGAGATTCCATTATTTGATATAACAATGATTTAATTATAGCAGCAGGGAGGGTGAACGACCAGCGTTGAGTGACCAACACGTAAACGAAACACACCATAAAATAAAAACGCGCGTCAGTGATGATGTAACACAATGAGCTAACCCAATTAGAGAAATCTCATGGCCTGACAGAGGTTTTGGTTTAACGTTATTGACCTTGAGATTTCATTTTCGTAGGAAGTTTTATTTTTCATAAATAAGGTCTCCAGCAAAATGGTCTGTTCACCCTCCCTGCTGCTCTTTTGAAGAAGACACGAGTGATCCTGAGCCAGCAACATCTGCCCCACTTCAAAATTGAAAGAGTAAAGATCAGCTAAGAAAAGAAGTCGTTCAGTAGCCCTTGAAAATTATTGTTATTAACCTTAGAGAGACACCGCTCTGGTGGCCTAGTGGTAGAGCGTCCGCCTCGGATGCGGGAGGTCGCGGGTTCGAACCCCGGCCGAGTCATACCAAAGACTTTCAGAAATGGTACTAACAGCTGCCTCGCTTGGCGCTCAGCATTAAGAGGTTAGTGTTAGGACTGGTTGGCCTGGTGTCAGGATAATGTGACTGGGTGGGACATGATGCTACATGTCTGCGGCATGATGCCCTAGTGCTAAACATCACTATAAACTGTCACACTGCAGACATCGTAGCGATATTACTGAAAAATTGTTAAAGCTACGTTAAAAATCTAAATCACACACACACACACACATAAACCTTAGAAGGACTGCGTACACATAGAGTGTGAAATTTCAAGAGCTGAAGTCACAAGCTCCGCCAGAGCATGCTTTAGTAAAGACTTAAGGGAATCAATATTGGAGACATTAAACTGACAGTGATCAGCTAAAGGTAAAGATCGTTTGAGACTATCCATCACTTATGGCGTTTATACATCTCCTGTCTTTGTCGAAATTGAGACTGCGGAGGAAATTAGCTTCTTCATTCAAACACGTTTAGCAAACCAACAACGAGTTTGACATGAGCGATGAAAAGATACTCTTAACATGACGATTCATAGGACGACGCAAAGTTTAATCGATGGATGAACTTCACAGTCCCAAACAAACAAACAACGACCAACACCAGATGTGTATATCCCGTGTCAGCTTAGTGGTTTGAACATATGCAGACAAGAACGATACTGCAGAATGGTAAAGATTATGAAAAGTAATAGACAATCTGACAGAGCTAAACAACAGAGAGAAGTAGAAGTTCGTTTGCAGCCAGGAGATAATTCCAAATAGACCACGTTTGGAGTTCCTGAAATACAAGAACGTTACATGCTGAAAATAGACACCCCCCCCCCCCCCGCCCAGTCGTTCGTGGAGCTCTAGTGCTTTTAGGTCCAGATTTCCCAGACGAAAAATACATTCATATTTATCACCACCAAGGTCATTTCGATGCTGTTACAAGTATCACAGGATTTCGCTGATACAACTAGTATCGCAAAACAAAGTGGCAATATATTAACAATTGAAAGAGACATCTTCATTGTGGAGAGTGATATCGTAGGTGTGTAGCTACCAAACCTTACATTCCTGAAGAAAAGAAAGAATTCATTGCTGTACTTGTAAGCGATATTCATCAGTCCCACCAGCATAGCATGAAACAATTTCAACAAAAGAAAAGTGCTGCGAATTACTGAGACTGTGCTCCACTGGTGGAAGGCGTGTTTGAACAAATAACCAAAAATTACACGTTTGTCCACGAAAGAAATGACATAGATTTTTTAACCGAGTTGTCGACCTCACAGTTAAGCGTTGCAGTAAAAGAAACACGACAAAGAACTCGAGGAATTAATAAAAGACGATTAGAACACGAATAATTAGAAACGTGGAATATTTCTTTTCTTTTTCTTTTAATGTTCACAAGGGACTGGAATTCACATTCCTAATTTTTGTGTCATCGCGCTTACAGCAACTCAGTTCAGGAACCTTTATTTCATCACTGTCCAAATTGTGGCCTGAATCAATGAACGAGAAAAGATATTTTGGGGCTCTAGTACTCTTGCTGATTTTGTATAGTGGATTTTAGACCCCACCAACGACACTTGGAGCGAAGACGAAGTCCAGCGCTTCGGGAACTTAGATCGATCTGTTACAGTCATGAATCACAATTTCATATGCGCTATCTTTAAATGGAAATGTGTTTACATCAATTCTATGTTTTCTTTAAAAAATGGAGCTGTGTTTTCCATCATTTTTATGCTTTTGTCGAATCTTTGTAGACTGACATGTCAAATGTATGAGATCGTCAAGCTCTATTGAATAGTTATCAGTATCACAAATTTGTATAATTATGTAGATCAAATCTATCCCTTCTTCGTATTGATCTGTCTTCTCTGTTAGCTATCCATCTATCACGTATGATTCCACCTATCTCGATGCGATCATCATTAAACTTAATTTGCAAATTTGCATATTTATGAAACATTAAGGAACACGTTAACGCTTTAAAAAAATCTTGAATGCTTTTATTCAATACTACAAGGCTTGACCACACTTTTATCCCACCATATCTGTAACATCAGTTACTCTTGATATCAACCATGTTGCTTTCTTGTTAAACCTATGAAATGTTTCTGTCATCTTCTATAAGATGTTGAATTTAGCACGATGTAGCTGCATATTATTATTTGTGATGTAAACGGGTGTACGCTCTGTCTTTGCAAAAAGTCTAATTAGTGTACGCTTTGTCTTTGCAAAAATCTAATTAGTGTACGCTTTGTCTTTACAAAAAGTCTAATTAGTGTACGCTTTGTCTTTGCAAAAATCTAATTAGTGTACGCTTTGTCTTTGCAAAACGTCTAACTAGTGTACGCTTACTGAAGATTTTGCTGCGCCATATATTTTGGTGTTATCTTATCCCAACACGACCTGGCTGATGAAAAAAATTACAATGTGCTAGTGCTAGAACTATCAAGTGGAATCTTTGTTGCCGTAAATGAGTGGGTTGATGTTAAATAATTCTTATATCTATACTACTTAAAAAAAAGTAACTTCGATGAAAACTTTACATGTGCTATTGTATATTGTAAACCTTACTAGGGACAGATTAAAAGAGAGGTATATGAATACTGAACTTGTTGCCTTGCGAAATAATTGACTGTAATTGAATTGCCGTGTCAAAGAGTATGAAAAAAAGGAACAACCACCACCAAAATAATCTGTTACAAAGGCCAATAACTTATACTTTGAAGTTTGAATGCCACCTCACTTTGAGGGGGCCTCATTGTACTATGAAGCATGGATTCGTTGCGCCTCTCAGAGTAAGCCTGAGTGGAAAGCAAACATGCATGTAACTATTGTACAAAGGCGTTTTTTGGCCTTCATCATTTTGAATTGTATCAAATAGTCTGCAAAGATTTAATAAGATGCATGTTGTCCTGTCATTGCAAAAATAATAAATAAAACTGCGTTCAGATTATCGGTAATTACTTTTCATTATCAGTGAACAAGATTGATACAGAATTAGTCATTTACCTATTATAAAGAGCCATGAACTTTCAGCCCTTTATGCATTTCAAATGTGTTAAAACCCTTTATCAGGGACACATGCCTATATCGCACTTGATTGGTAACTGTAACTGAAGGATCAATTACACCTCATCATTTTGGTTCGAAATAAAGACCCCTATACTTGTTGAAACACGATTAGATCGTAGAACTTGAAACATGTCTTCTTCACGACTTTAGGTCAGGGTTCGAATAATTGATACACTTAACTGCAGTAATCTAAAAAATATACTTGTGAAGCGAAATCAAACGTATTTTATTTTGTGGATAATGCTATATCATTGTCCATAAAGAGTTTGTTACTCTTTTGCGTGTGAATTACGCAGTACTTTTTAATAAATTTTAAGGAAATTGGGACTGATGATTTCAGCTATAAACATTTTTATTGCATTACAAATTCTCTCTCTCTCTCTCTCTCTCTCTCTCTCTCTCTCTCTCTCTCTCTCACACACACACACACACACACACAAGAACTATGCAGTAGTTGCCGTTACTTGCTGATGGGCCGTAAAGAATCTTTTCTCCATGTACGATCTAATAATTAACCGAGGAAGTGTTGCCCTACAAAGAAGTGTTAAGGTTGACTGGACACAGAAAACAAAAATGGAAAAACTTTGGTTCAAAGCTGCCATTAAAAACATTGTACATGAAGGATAGATTTGCAATGTTTTCTTTGCGGTGGTGTAAGTAATGAATGACGAAATGCGCATATAGTATAAGAAAATTAACACGGAGTGATCGAGAGGTCAGGTTTCGAACCGAAAGAGACATTTTGTGTTAATTGGTAGTAGGCTGGAGTTGTGATGGGTTTTTTTTTTTATATTCCGTTTTCGTTGATAGACTCAAGTATCTGGATAGGATGGCTTTTGTAAGCCTCCATTACTGTCAACAAGTATTGTGTATCGGAAGGAAATACTCCACTGTATCCATATCTAGGGAATACAACATGAATCGATACGGTGTACACATAAGCATAACAGTTGTCATTCGACATTGCTACAACATAAAGACGAATGACATTATACAGTTGTCGCTGCAAAAAGGCATCTCATTATACCGAAGATGACTTGAACTTTTGGTATGTAATAAATAAGAAAGGACAGTGTCGATCGAATATCCAATGTAGAAACATACATTAAAATATTCCAATTCATACCGAAAATTTTGGTAACAATTTGTTAAGGAAAAGTTTAAATGATGTCCACAGGAAGAACAGATAGGTCAACGAGATCTCGTAGAGGTCAAACAACTGGATAGGTCAAAGGGATCCCGTAGAGGTCAAGCAACTGGATAGGTCAACGGGATCCCGTAGAGGTCAAGCAACTGGATAGGTCAAAGGGATCCAGTAAATGTCGTACAACAATGGGTTTGAAACTGTCAGCCAAATGAATTACTGAATCATTAAAAAGAACAGTGATGAAAGTTGATAAATTGTTTGAATGACGTAAGATCTGTATTGATGAAATAACTAGAAGTAGATGATTCTCTTTGTGGACATATCTTCGGGGAGAGGGAAATTATTAAGTTATTATCGAATTATGACTATAATTTATTCTACTCCACTAACTCAGTGCATTGAAAAGTGGATTAAACGCGGGCAGATTAATTAGTCTACTTTAACCTACTGTACTGATGCGCTTTAACTATTTTACTGGAAGGGGAATGTTTCTGAAGACAAATTCAAACTTAACGTGCACTTTTACTTTCCCCTCTGTAAATTTTGCGAATAATTATATCACCTTATAATAGCTATAAGTTCAATATAGGGATTGGACAGTTTATTTTCGAGATAAATATCTGTAACCTTGTCACGTTGACACACAAATCATTGCACACTGTTGGTTCAATTTATCGTTTCAAAAGGTACACATTTAGTTATTAAATGTTAACAATCGTATCGGTATTTTTCTATGATGTGAGCGATTGAAAACAACACTGACCCAGACTTTACACATAATTTACGCGCCTGCATTGTAATAGTTATTAGGGATGTTATATACCTTTCTCTATAACAACGGAAGAAAAAAAATCAATCAACCCTTATAACACGAAGCCTCGCAATCACTTTACCTCCACCCTACCCCACCCAACCAGTTTATGAAGGACTAAGAGTCAATTTATATGAAATCTGTGTTCTTGTTTTTTTTTTCTCCTCTGAAAATAAATATCGGATTATATACATAAAATAAATATAAGCATGTATCTTGGCACTGTCCACAATATCGGAGTTATTTTTTTTTCTTTTTCTCGTTCATGTCTAATAGTATACTATGTTTAGTCGAATTAATTTGCCTTTGCTAGAATTGCTTTTGAATGGTGAGGAATGGTCAGTCATCCATCACTTTTGCCACTAGTAGTTTTATACAAGGAAATATTTTAAAACACTTTTAACACATTATTGACTATATCAATACGTTGAAATGGGAACTAACTGCAGTCGATCCGGATTGATCTGGGTGGGTATCGCAATCGCGAACCTTGAATTACGAGTTCGACGCTCAAGCAACTAATTTGTTTGCTTTTGTGGGTTTAACGCCATTTTTCAGCACATGGCAGGCTATACATGGCGGCCGTTATATTTAGTTGAGGAAGAATCTGGGAAAACCCAGCGAGAACTACCGACCCATGGGCTAACTTCTCACTTACCCTCATTGGCGAAGCCTGAGACTCGAACCCACGCCGACAGATGTGAGATGTAGGATTGATCTGTAAAGGAGAGCTTCTTCAACCATTCGGCTACCCGGACCCGCTCTAGTAACTGAGCTACAGATGCGCCTAATAAACAGTAATAAAGAAAGTAAACGAAAATACTCTATAGTGCGATGGAAATAAATTAGAAAATTAGTAAACAATTCGTACAAATCCCTCTATGGAAATCTGCAATTAAGAGTATATTGCAATCTTTTTTCTCCATGAATGTGAGATGTCAGATGTGCCTTTTGTGTACAGGTTATTGTTTTAGCTTCCAGGTAAAATAGGGCATATCATCATTTTCAACTTCAAATTTACAGCAACGTTGCAAAGTGCCTTTAAAATTAAGCAATATAGCAACTAACCAATATTTGCTCTCCATAGCACAAACCTAACCGACGCTTATCATCGTTTTGAAAACATTCGCGATATTTGCGCTAATATCATTCATCCATTTATCAGAAGAAAAAAAAATCGGTAAACTAAGTGCATAAAAATCGATGGTTTTTACTCTGCATCATTACAATTGTCAGGTAGAAAATTTGCCTGATCTCTTTTTAATGCAAGTGTAGCAATAATTATCTGAAATACTTATATTTTACCTGCACAATACTGTTCTGGTAGTCCTCATCTGTTCCCCACTGATCAACTCTGACGACTATAAGTTATTGAACTTGATTATATGTAGTCTGCTTATTGAATAGGGGATTGTCATTCTCTTTTGTGTAGTCATTGTTCCGTCCTATTATAACGGTTTAGTGTTTGAATGTAAGGGATCTGAAATTGAACACTTGACCGGTCACTTCATTTTACATCAAGTGCTCCATTTCATGTCAGTTGCATATGTTTTGGGGATTGCGTTGAGATTTTGTTGACCATAGAACCTGAACAATATTCATTAAGGTTATACCATAGAGTTATCACATAATTCACTTCCTCATACAAATATCGTCTGCACGACGTTCAGTTTTTGCGGTACTGTACAAAACAGACATTTTTCATCGCTTACGATCTAAATATTAAATTCTTATCTGTCTAGGTTATGAATTATTCCGCACCAATTTAAATCTTGCTTGTAACTAACCAAAAATTCTCTAAAAAATAGCATAAATTCGATATTATCCATGTCTCTGTTTTGACCATGGAATTTTACTACAACTGCATTCATATGGAAAATGTATGTACCCGAAATTGCATTTCTCTATGCAAAATACGAAAAGAATGATAATTTAAACTGTTTAATGTCATTTTAAACAGTTTTTGCTCCGGGTATTAACTCTGAGAGCCTAGTTTTGCAGTGGAACATTATTGTAATCTTACTCAACTTGTACTACATTGAAACGCATATAAACAGCGACAACAACTAATATACGCCCCCAAAAAACACTGCCCGCCCCAACACGAAATTTCATCAACTTCCCGAATTCACTTTACACACTGAAAGCCTTGCAAAATCTTGAATCTGACAACCTTTAATATTCCAGATGTTATAGAAGCATGATTTTCTAGTATAATGTGGAAAAAGTATTTTGTGTTTTTGGCTGACTTGTTACATTGGTATAAAGGGTAACAAAACGTTAGATGAAGCAGCCAAACCTGCTCGGCAGTCACCAGTTTCCAAAAGAAAGTGTTACGTGTAGGCTCGTACAAATGTAACAAAAGAAAAGAGTGAAGTCAACAAGCTTTGTAAATTTTAACAAAATAATTTATTTCCCTAGAAAACAAGATACAAATATGAAATAGGACTTACGGTTTGTGAAAATGATCCAAAAATTAATCTTAGAATTAAAAAAGACAAATCCTATCACTAAACAGTTCTCATTGAATCCAGGTTCGAATCTCGATGACGTTCCAATATGGAAGGCGATGACGTCAGATGAGGTCGTTATACTAATGGCAACAATTCCTCGTTGAATAACAATTTATAATGTTTCCGTTTAGATTCCAGAATAAATTTCCACTGAATATCTTTTTCCCAGAACTTTTATAAATATGAAGCACTTGTGTTGTTTTCTAGAGAATTTAAATTATTAAATCCAAAAAAAAAAAAAAAAAAAATAAAAATAAAAAAAATAGATTAACTTCAGAACAAGCTGGCATCAACAATAGAAACACCTTGAGCTCTCAGGTGTATGAATACGACTAATAAATCTACTAGCAAAATGGCTGTTTTAAGCCTCGATTTTAGATCACATGGTGGCTCATGGGACAGGGCGACGTGATCACTAATTTGAACAGCGCAGTAAAAAAAAAAAAGCCAATTATCACGTAAGCAAAATAGCCCTATCTAAGAATCAGATTCTCACGCTGGAAATGAATTTAAAAATAAAACTGTTTACAACAGAGCTAACACGTAGGCTGAAGATGACCTTGATAATAGCCAATCATTTTCGAGTAGTGTTAACAAAATCGATGAACCAAAGTGAGCTAAAAATAGTGCTTAAGTCATACTTTTACGTCAAAACAAAAGACTGAATTTACTGGGAAAAATATTAAATCCAGTAAAAATAATCATTACAATAAAATGTAATGAAACAAAAAATAAAATAAAAAAGAATTTAAAAACTAACACACAAGTAATTAAATTACATATACATAACAAAAGATTCAAATATTTTATCCTGTTACGAGTCTATGCTCTTAAAATAAGTAACAGAAAAGAGTGAAAGACAATAAGCTTGTGAAATTTAAAAAATAATTTAATAAGTGAAAATGAGATAAAAGAACTTACGGTATTGCGAATTAAATCCAAAAAATAATCCAAGAATGACAGACACAATTTCAAGTAATTTATAGTCCTGAATAAAATTCAATAGAAGTCCCGAATAAATCCAAAAAGTGAAGGCGATGACGTGTCTGTTATTTGATTTTCCGACTTCTTTTTAGTACAATTCAAACACATACCGCTACTATCCAACGAAAAGGGTAGTAGCTTTTATATACGCACTATATAATGAAATATACACATATATTCTATCACGCACAAGGGTATGAAGTGTTTGTAGACACATTACTATACACTTTCACACATACTATTTTGTAAAGAGGTTTCAGGCTTTTTTATTTTAAGTAACATAGATTCGCGCAAACATACAAATAAAACATACACAAAACGTATAATAAAAAGGTTTGTCAAATGATTAGTATCTCTCTTTTTTTTAGAGATCTGCGTGGCACAGTAAGGGCGCCACAGTCTGCGTTTCGTTTCATCCAAGTTGTCGTAGTGGAGACAGCTAATCTAAAACTGTTCTTTTGGCCTCTATCTCCCAGTCGTCCTCCTCTGGGATCTAGTCTGGTTGGCCCTGCTGGAGAGCTTTTTCCTGGATCATTATTCAGTTGGCATTTACGAGCATGTAAGTCCCATTCTCTCTTCTGACTTTTTTCTTGCCTCTCCTTTGCCTTACTCCCTGTTGACCGCTCCGGTGGCAGAGTGGTTAGAGCGTCCGCTTCGGATGCGGCAGGTCGCGGGGTGGAACCACGGCCGAGTCATGCCAAAGACTTATAAAATGGTACTTACATCTGCCTCGCTAGGCGCTCAGTATTAAGAGGTTAGTGTTCGGAATGGTTGGCCTGGAGTCAGAATAATTGTCTGGTGGGACATTATGCTACATGTCTGCGTCATGATGACCTAGTGCAAGACATCACTATAAACTGCCACACTGTAGACATCGTAGCGATATGACTGAAATGTTTTTAAAGCTACTTTAAAAATCCAAATCACACACACACACACACACACACAAACACACACACACACACACAGAGCTACACCCTGTTGATATTCTCGACTTCTTCGTTGATGACCTCTCTACTAAGGGTCTTCACTGTTTTTAAAGAAGTAATCTACATGCTGTAGTGACGCTTCTGGGAATAGATATCCAGCACTTCAACCTGGGCCAGGAGATGTTCCACTATCGAATAGACTCAGGGAAGTGTTTATTTGCTGTATTTTGCAGTGCTACATTTCTATTATTCTTGTACACACCATCGACGATGAACGGTAATTCCGTTAGTTTGTTGTTTGTTTGTTCGATTTACGTCGCTTTCTCCCATTCCGGCATCTGCGACGGGTTAATGCTCGCACCGCGGGCTAATTAAATACTCGCTGGTGAAGGAAAAAGTGCCTCATCCCCCAGCGCATTTATGCACACAAAGTGTGCTAATTAGTTTGTCCGTTTCCGGAGCATTGATGCTCCACGGGACATATGATGGGCGGGAGTAGAAACACATATGCCGATCATTAAAGTCTGTATCTAGTATAAGATGCTTATTGGAACCACCTATTCATAGCGCCACCCCGGCTCCGTGCTGACACGCTCATCGGGGCACCTGTTAATTTGGACGAGTGGAAATACTTCCACATTTCGTCGTATAAGTGTAAATTTCCGAGCGAGAAAGAGTATGAGACGGACTAGGCAAGAGGCGACAAGCGCCAACCGGAGTACTGGAAACCCTGGCCGTACTCTAATCAAATTTAGTCCAGTTATTCTAATGGACAATTTAAAATGCCAGTGATGTGTAAGCCACCTGTGCAATTAGCCAAATCAACGACAGTTAAACAATTTTCCTACATAATTTATCTAAGTTTTAATTTCATGTACATAGTGTACATTTAGTTTCCAAAAAGTAAACCCAATCATATTCTAGTTTCGATCTTATGAGTGCTCTATAGATAGTTGTCAGGGTTTCTTGATTGGATCCCAGGTGGTGCCTTTGAGGTTTCTTAATAGATTAAGGTCTTTGGTGCAATTTTTAATTAAATGTTCTATGTGATTTTTCCACTCGAGGTGTTGGTCGAAGAACATACCTAGGAACTTAACCACTGTAACATATTTCATAATTTGGTTTTGAATATATAGTTTGGGGTAAATAAGTTGTCTATTTATTTTTTGGTGTAAATATTATCGCTACTGTTTTTTCATGCGATATCTTAAATCCCCATTTATCTGCCCATCTCCCTATTTTGTCGAGGCTTTGCTGGATTTCTGAGATAACTTAGTTGGTAGCGGGGTTACCAGCTCTCCATATTCCGCTATCGTCAGCAAATTGTGAGATATTTATTTTTGCTGAGGTGAGATTGCAATCCAGGTCGTTAATCATTATGTTGAAGAGTGTGGGGCTGAGTACGCTGCCTTGAGGTGTTCCATTTTCTAAGGGGTACTCGTCTGATAGGGCGTTTCCCATTCTAGTTATGATTTTTCGTTCTGAGGGAAAGTTTTCAAACCAGTTGAACATGCGTCCAGCGATACCGAAACTGTTAAGTTTTGCAATTAATCCTTTGGACCAAACGAGGTCAAAGGCTTTTTCAAGATCGAGGATGACAGCTATAAGATCCCTATCTGATTTCCTTTTTGAGTTGAATGCAAGTTTAATGTCAGCTTCGAGTCTCAGTAATTGGTCAGTGGTGGATCGCTTATTATGAAAGCCGCATTGGTTTTCCGATATAAGATTGACGCTTTCTATGTGATGTTTTAATCGGTTGGCCAGGATGGTTTCCATAATTTTGCATATGTTTTTGGTGAGGGAGATGGGTCTGTATGACTAGAATAAAACCCTCACACAGAATACAATTGAACAGAAACTGCGAGGACCTAAAAGACAGCATTTGTTTCTAATTTTTGCATAGGTTTACACAAAAGAATGAGAGTGTTCAAATATACCCACTAAATGTGCTATACGCAACAAAAACACATTCTATAAAGGAAGTGGTTTTAAGTTTTAGTTTGTTTGAAAGACAAAAACACACAACACATACAAAAACAAGATCAAAACATAAAATACACATTTTCTCAAAATTACGAGTTTGTGGATGGCCCTGAAAAAGGCCATTTTGTTCGTGAGTGGTCCTAGACTTAACCGTCTAGTAGGACGGACATTTCCAACAACGGGCTTCATCGCAGCACAGGGACATCTCTTTGTGACGAGAAAGAGAACTCCTCTGTATCCAGTATGCAATCTACTTCTTCTCCCTCATGTTGTTCTGGCAGTTGCTTCCATCTTAGATATTCTTGATATTTTAGATGTTGCATGCTGCCTGTCTTTTCTCCCTCTCCTCCTATTCTTCTATTTCCCTTACTTTTTCCTCTCTAATCAGGTCTTATGAAAGGTACTGATCCATCTTGAGAAAACCGAGGGCGTTTTTTGTCCGTTTTCTTCTCTTTGTAGTGGTGTCATACCTTGTATATGTGCAACGGGGATTCACTTAGTTTTACCATCCTACTTATATCTATTGGGTGACAAGGCTGACTGATCATTAATTTAATTCGCTTGCGACCATAAAGCCTGGTGCGACAGGTTAATGCCAGCAAAATTGGCGTCTTAATTTATCGTCGGGCCAGAATTAGAACCACCATCCACAGCTTTTGTGTGTGCATCACACACTTCTTAATTGCGATATCCGTCCGTGGCCAAGGAATGAAACACAGCAGGGGAGCAGCATCGACATCACCTGAAGGCACCCTTTTGCTGGGTTTTGTTTTGGATTCCCTGTCCGAATTAATGGTGTCTTCTTGACGCGCGTTTGGAATATTGATATCTCTGTGCGAGATAGAAGTTAGTATATAGGTAGAGAGAGATATATTATTTTTTAATAAAAAAACCAATGGGCAGTTCATAGACTTGGATCAAATTTTTATGGAGACGTTGACCTTGGTTTCAGTTTTTATGTTTAATAGTGTTTATAATGTGCCACCTTGTGTGACCGGGCCTGATAGGCTTGGATTGTAACCAAATTATATGTTCTACTGTTTGGGTAAAGTTTTGATAATATAATCAGGTGGGCTGAACGTTTCCTGGGCTATTTATGTTTGTTCCGCCCTCTGCGGTGGGCCCTGATGATCTTGGGTTTGGCCACCTAATATTTTCTAAATGTGGGGTGCTAGGGCTTGTAATTATTATTTTTATTTTAACAGTTCTTTTTAATTGTTGTCGCCGTGTGCAGATGGGTCTGAAGATCTGGGGTTTTGGACCACTGTGTTATTCGTAAGTTTTATGCGTCCGATTGTATAATTCTAATATACACTAGTTTATAACAGTGATTCAATCATTTCCACCGTGTTCGGCCGAAACTAATGGCTTGCGCTTAGAACAATCTCGTATATACATAAAGTTTACTGGAGTTTAAGTTTAATAGCAGGTATAGATTATGTTAGAGAGAAAATAAGTTAGAGTTATAAATGTATTAGGGATGTTTTTTTTTTTTTTTTTTAAATTGCCTGAAACCTATTTGGTTCTTTGCATTTGCAAATTTTTAAATCATTTCAGTTTATTTGCTATCCTTTGTTTAGATCTTATATTTAACTTACTTTTATAGATTTGTCAAGTCCAATATATGGGTCGTGTGGGTGTCTGCCTCCACAGTGACAAAAGTGTTTACTTAACATAGACTAAAGACTTTTGCGCCCATTTGGGCACGTACGTCTAGTTAAGGACCTCTCCGGTGGCCTAAGTGGTTAGAGTGTCCGCCTTGGATGCGGGAGGTCGCAGGTTGGAAACCCTGCCGAGTCATACCAAAAACTTATAAAAATGGTACGAGCAGCTGCCTCGACAGCTCTCAGCATTGAAAGGTTAGTGTTAGGACTGGTTGCCCTGTTTTCAAAATAATCTGACTTGGGTGGGACATGATGCAACATGTCTGCGGCATGATGCCCTAGTTCACGACATCACTATAAACTGCATCACTGCAGACATCATAGCAATATGACTGAAACATGGTTAAATCCAAATCACACACACACGTCAGGTTAAATCCTACAAGGTGGGATTCTTAATTTATTGTAGGGGAGGGAAAAAGAGTCATACTCCAGTACGCGTTTATGCACACAAGGCGTACTTTTTAATTAAGTCGAAGGACAATAAGCCCCAATTAATCTTGTTTGTGTACTGGACGAGTGGCATTCGAAACCAACACGCACTCATTGTTACATAATATCTGGTTTGCAACATAAGACGTCTGGATTGGATACAATGCGTGTGATGCCACCCCGGTTCCGTGCGTACACGCTCATCGGGGCACTTGGTATCAACACGAGTGTGAATCGGCCCACACACTCGTATTTTGTATGTCCGAGTATGGAAGGGAGAGAGGGCTCGGCAGGAGGCTCCAAACGTCAGCCGGAACGTCCATGAAACTTCAAGGATGTACTCAATCAGATTCTGCCCAGTTATCCATTAAAGGCTATTCCTTATTACCAATTTGGTGTTTGCCACCTTAGTAATTAGAGTCCTACATGTATAATCTGGAATTTCGTGCACAAAGTGTACTTTCCATGTCCTAATAATAATGGATAAACAGTCTAATTAACCAATTGAATTTTGTTCAACCATGATAGGTAAAGAACCGTTCTAAAAGAAAACTATATCTTTACCTATCAGGGTTGAACAAAATTCAATCGGTTAGTTAGAGTTAAGTCTTCAAGTTTTCCCTAACACTGACTCACCCCCTTGCCGGTTAGTAATTATGCTTTTTAGCAATGGTGTTTGTTCTCCAATTAAAAAAAACTAGATTTGATGGATTCAGTGTAAGTCTCGGAGTTGGAGGGATGACTTATAACGGTTGTAGCGGATATACTTGCATTTTCTGCTCCCTCTATTGTACCAATGTTCTCCATCTCGGTTCCGGTCTTCTTGGGGTGTTACTTTTCCAGTTTGTGTTGTGGCATTTTCCTTCACAGATTAGCAGCAAGACCGTTATTCTCGATTTAGTCCTACATCCTGATGCAACACGTAGGCCTTAGCCCATTATTGCACTCAAGGCTCTATTAGGGACTAACGCTTTCATCTCTGACTATAATTCTGCTAAGTGGTTCTTCCTGCTCTGCCAGTCGAGGGATATGTGACAAACATCGCATTATATGGCAAAAGCACGGTCGTGAAGGACAACATTCCTCTAATTCGGTATTCTGACGTAAAGAAAAACATGACCATGATCGATAGAGAGAAATGTGAAAGAGAATGTCAATATAATTTGCTTGCAACTAATAAAATGCAAGGCAACACCATTTTGTTTAAAAAATCAACAGGTCTAATAATAATAATAAGCGTCTCTAACTCAAAACAGGAACACGAAACAAAGTTTCAAACATGAACGTATTTTCAGGGTTGTCAACGTTATTGAGTCAAACTTGACTTCCAATTATCCATGGCATTGTCATTTTGCCATCGATGCAAAACTCCGTTTCGGAGCTAAAATAATAAATAAAATAGATAACCATAATGTTCATAAACGATTTTTCTATTTTAACTTCATTCCTTGAAAACACATAACCAAAAATAAGTCATTATTGGTCTGATGAAGAAAATACAGTACAAACCATGGAATCTTATCATTATGACCTAACATTAATGAACTGAGTCGATAAAGAATTTCTTCTCATAAAGTCGATGATATCGCCTTCCGGAGGAGGTGATCCATACGAATCAAAATATTCCCAACTTTCATCATGGAGAATGTAAATGGCTACCAAGCGTATTCCTTTCTGATGAGTGTCGTCTATGTTGATAACATAGGCTCTGTAAATGATGGTAACGTAGGTCTTCGATGGGGAAGTTCATCGTTAGCACACACCACAGGATTCAAGAAGCTGCGTACAAACTGTGAGTCAGCAGGTAATGAAGTTCCTAGGTATCCATTTCTTTGTTATTTTCTTCATAATGATGGTTTCCAAGGTATTCACTGTTTTTCTTTTCACATTTAATAATGTGTCGCGAGTTCAAACCTGACCTTGACTAAAAGATTGTTAAAGCTACGTAAAAAATCCAAATCACCCCCCCAACATGAAAGAGCCGATAAAACGCATTGTAACAAAGTACTTTATACAGGGCTGAATCGAGTATTCTCGCTTTTTTTCAGGCATGTAGTACCTGATGTCATTTGTGCCCAATGGCGATCTGTTATTGATATAAAGGGGTTGGGATGGGAGTTGGGATCGGCATCTTCCTGTGTACGGCACTGAATCGTTCCAATCAGGAAATAAGAGACAGGTACAAATGTATAAGCGAAATTGAAGAGAAATGGAACGCTTAACCTGCAAATTTGTGATCAAAATGATCTTTGATCACTTTTTAAAAAATTACATTTGATGCTTTCGCTTACATAGTTAAAGTAAACTGAGGTACCGGTAAATGATTTTTCAGTAAAGTGAAGATGATTTGCGCAAAATATTATTCTTCATATAGAAAATAATAATTGTTATATTAATCACTTTACAGAAAAATAAATACACTTGTCAAGCCGTTTGTGGCGTTCTAAACGTTCTTGAATATTTACTCAAAAATATTCCTCTTTGGGAGAAATCTCAAGTTGTGAAAGGCAATTCTCATTTAGTAAAAAACAAAATGAGTCGAATTTTTCTGTATTATTCCTAATTGCAAATAAGACATGTTACTGAGAAAATATTACTTATTGTGTGTGTGGAGAGAGAGAGAGAGAGAGAGAGAGAGAGTATCAATTTAATTCTCACGATATGCGTTACGATTTAACTTACAATTTATTTTTCATAACTATTTTAACTTAGATTGCCATTAATTATCGAATTTAATATATCAGCGATTTCACCATTCACCTTTTAAGATAATATGAATAAAAAGAAAAGGAATGAGAAAAGCCGAACGAGCACTGGCCTCAAATTTGAAAACAAATATTACTGTCCATTTTTCTTTGAACTGGATTGGATTTCTCTCCAGTGTTAAACAAGAACTGGAATTAGTAATTTTAGTCCATATTAACAATTTTATATACTGAATGAGACCAGAGTAATACATTAGGTTTAAAAAGTGTGCTCTTTGTTGACCTGAAAAGTGTCAGGGTAATGAGAATGTTTGCATTTTCTCGGTCATATCTAGTCCCTATTTATCCGCTACATTAATGTTAACAGAGCCGATTTGTGAGTGTGTGGAGAGAGAGAGAGAGAGAGAGAGAGAGAGAGACTTTATCCTACTTAATAAGTAGTGGAGATACAGATTGCCTATATTTACATGTAGTTATTTTCATCTACAGTCTATAAATTAACTTTTAAGAAGTTTATTTTTCTTTGCTACGGAGCTGTTGATGTATTCAACTTACTCTCTTTTGTTATCCGTGTGCAAGGACACACACTGATCCACTTCGGAAATTGTGTACCTAGCGATACCTTCGTTTGGTTTCGAGTAAGGGAGGAAACTAAAAAAAAAAAAAACAACAAACAAAACCTTAGAATATGCAAACAGATAGAGATAAAGACAGACAATTAGAGCGAAATTTACTTTGTTTGAGTGGCTAGTTCCAGAATCTATGGTGAATCATGAGACCATGTGGAGGAATAGAAAATCGTAACAAAGGACGATTGGTCATTGGTTTTCTTTTCAATTTTACGATATGCAATTTCGTTCACTATATCCTCACTCAACAATGGAGAATAAAAGCACAACCTAACTGAAAGGCTGTTTTTAAAAGTACACCAGACAAAAGCATGTCTAAAAATCCATTATGTAAAAAATGGGTATTATCTGTGAAATCATTATTTATGTCAGAGCTTTTGTTTACCAAGGTAGGCATTTTGCTTCAAATTCGCATATCGAGGAGGGGGTGAGGAGGCTTGTCCTTTTGTTCAGAACTTAGGGCAAAATCTAGGGCGTATTGTGAGAGTGAACACTGTACACAAACTATGAATGATCAGTATTATTAAAGAAATAGATTATTTGAAATGTTTTGGGTTTTATGAAGAGATAATTGATTTAATCTTTGGAATCTACTCTTTTATAAGATATATGAGTTGATTTAGTATATTTATAACATCATGGCGTGTCCTTTTGTTCAGATCGTGGGGCATGACGTTATCTTTGTAAGGGTAAAAACTGTAATCTTTTGTTTTCATAAATGCAGAATCAATAGGGCTCACCATGTTTCGTGCTGAGGTTTAGAACTAAGTCTTACTCGGTAAGAAATAACACTGAGCAAGGCATAAATAATAATAATTCTAAAAATCTGAGATCAGCATGGTAATGGACAAAATACCCGTACTGACGCTACACAGTTTGCTGTTTTTCTTTTAAAACTCTGTTTGTTATTCCTTTATTTTCCTGTCATTGTAAAAGTTCGGACTCTTTTTCATTGCAGGTTTTGTCATTCCTTTATAATCATTCTTATCGTCTTCACCAACCCTGAATAAACACAATTGTGATCTTTACTCACAAACTCCCTGATGTCCAGGAACTTTCTGATACATTTGTGGAATACAAACTGGCCATTTTATAATTTGGATAGTCACTAGTGTAATAATACTTGATTTCAACCGTTATGTCACTGGAAAAGTGTACTTCATTGATATCGATACAAAATGAGCATGTATCAAGACAGACACACAATGAACGTGTATTAGCGTAGATGCACAGTGAATATATATCAACATAGATACACAATCAGTATATATCAACCATAAATAGTTTCATTCTGTCAGCGTACTTGTTTATTAAGCTCGTTCTTGTGGAATTCGTAAATCAACCTCTTGCCATACTGTAACACTTTAAATCCTCTGAAACATGGTTTTGTTAATTTTCTTGATTTCAGGCTGACTAGAACTATGTTATCCTCAGTAATTATTCCCCTGGAATATGACAGATATTTTTGACTGTTCAATTTTGTTTCATTTACATATTTTAACTATTGTCATTTTCCTCAAATTTCCATCTGTTTTTCGTTTACTCGTTATTAATCAGTTTGATGAAGTTTATCTCTAAACCATTTGCTGCTTTACTATCAAGTCTATATTGATTTCTGTGTAGGAGTTTAACCACTGTATTTGATAGAACAAGGCAAGTATGTCTCTCTTGTTTAGCTTGAAGCCCAACTGTATGTAATGCTTTATTTTATTGTTGTGAATTACATAGATGTCTTATTTTCAATGTACATTCTAGTTTAAGTGCTGTTGGTTTTGTAACTTTATGATTAGCTTTATTCTTATTTATCAACGTCCTGACAACTCTAAACAATACAACCTTCATCGGGAATTGTTTTCTCTGCAGCAAATGGTGTTTCATTGAAATAGCCATGCACGTATACTGCTGTCTTCAAAGTGTAACATGTAACTAGTATCATCTGTGTTTATTGTTTTTATTAACAAAGTTTCTGCTTATTTATTTGTTTATTAGTT
>JAECUM010017604.1:37500-43665 GCA_016617855.1 Megalonaias nervosa
CATGGGATAGCATTTTAAAGAAGAAATTGTGCTTTACGACGGTAACGAAATTTTAAAAAGGACTGCCATTTTAAGAATAAAAGGGATAGATCCGATGTAAATTCATCATTGTGGGTCGCTATGGGATCTAACACACTTAATAACAATCCAGCACACATCCTAGCTAACCTGATGACATAAGTTCCTAGTTCGCCCATAGGCCTAATTTGGATGTAAAGGCAGCCACTCTGGATATAATAGCGCCCCCATTTTAACAACACTGCTCCACACATATAACTTCACCCGCCATTTGAATTTCACCTAGTTATGTGAACTCTCCATTTTAAGTCTATGGTCGCCAGAGTGGGTCTTACTTCATCAGCTTAGTAAGTATGTGTGTTGGATTGTCATTAAATGTGTAAGATCCAAATAGTGGCCAAATACGCTAAATTCTTATTATACCCCATACCGTCCCATGTCATCTTCCCGTTACGGTCATACAGGTTCAATTTATTTCTTAAAATGACAGTCCATGGTAAATTTTCATAGTGCTCAAAAATGAATTGCAGTGTTAAACATATTTTTTTTTTTTTTTTTTTTTTTTTTAAACATTAATTCCCCTTTGACCTTATACTGTCCAAAGTCAAGATGGCCAGAGAGTATAATTTTCCATTCCGCAAATACCGCCCCACACCCTATCCTCAGCTCTCCCTTTCCCCCATATCCTCCCACAATGTTTAATTCTATTTGTCCACATACCGATCCACAATGTTAAACCTATGGACCCATTTAACATTATTTCCGTTTGTCTCAATACTGACAAAATCCAATTAAATCCAATTTATCATCATACCGACCCCTACAATACTTACGGAGATGGGGATTAAACAGCCGTATCGACCGCCAGATCAACTTTGCAACATTAATGTACTAAATGCATTTACTGACAGGTGCGTGAACGATTTTCCTAAAATTGCTTTTACGCAAATTCCAAGAATTTATTGACTCCATCTTGAAAGAGACATAAATCAATAAATGTACGTGGGTGATGGTGGGTGCGAGACCCATCACAATTTGTCACAAAGTAATGACAAGACTGAAAAATTCTGCAGAAAATAAACTGAGTTTGGATGCGATCGCATCAAAATGTACAGACTTGAGTTATATCGCCTACGGCCAGAAGTTTCCATTGCAATGAAAGAAAGATTTTGGATATTTGAAACTAAATATATAAATTATATTTTCGACTTATTCTGTTACCGATTCACAGGCAAATTAGCCAAATTTGGAGGATGCAATCGCATCAGCCATAACTCCTTCAAAACCAGAAAAGGACACATTTTCTACTAAATATTGGGTACATATAAAGTTTGCAAATGACTTCGACCGTTCTAATAGTAGCAACTGAATTACGGGATCCGATTTATGATTACCAATAAACATCGACTACTTTCACAAGAACTCGCTTGCAATAATAATACATGTTCCTTTGGATATGGTTTTTATAGTTTATGTTCTAATCACAAAGTATTTAATCTAGCTGATTAACACGAAATTTTATCTACTTTGGCGGCACAGCGCTATCGAGTTCTCTGAATCATTACCGCTTTACAAACGAGGAGTGTGTGTAAGCAAATCTTGATTCTCAGCACTGGCTACAAGAAAAATGAAGACTACTTTAGCATTAATTGGCATTTCTTTCAGGTTTTCTTTCCAGAGTTAAACTGTACTGCAACATGAAAAGAGAAGACAGTTCAATGAATATATGTGGTTGGCTCCTTATGGCACATCAAAAGGACAAATCAAAGTATAATTGGCTAATTAGTTTATCCTGTCAGTAAGTGGTTCCTCGCTTTTAGCGGTGAACTGTGTCCAGAAGGACACTCGATCTAGTAAGCAATTTTGATATTTCCTGTGAACTGTCCTAGACTATATTCACATAAATTCAGCCGGGTGAATTGTTAACTTTTGAAAAAGCTCTCCCTCTCTCTCTATTCGTATATATATATATATATATATATATATATATATATATACTATATATATATATATATATACTCTTATATATATATATATATATATATATATATATATATGGGTATAGGGGGCTCTGGATAGAGGTGGTACCTTTGTTGTCTGGCAGCTGCATTCTCTGAGTGGACGGACGTACTGGCTCTCATCCATCTCCCAGATCTTTCACGTCTGCCTCCAAGAAGGAATCCTTTCCCGGCATACCCCGGTACACCGCTTCAGCTGTCGGACCAAAAGACGTTGAGGGGGTGATGTTAACACTGCATCAAGTCACGGGTAAGTGTTCGGGACCAGGGCGCACCATATATATTAGTGGACTGTGGCTGTGGCCGACCAGCTATGGTTCGAAATAGCAGGGAAAACAGATCTCTTCAGCCGTAGTTGGCCATCTGCCTAGGAGAGGGAAACTCCGATATAAAACCTATGACCTGTGGACTTTGCTGTCACCGTCCTGACTTGCTGGGCCATGGTAGATGAACCCCATGTTTAAAGGGTGGGGTCAGTTTGCGCAGACTGCACTCCACCTGAAAGCTCCATTGCGCAGACATGAAGGAACTGTCTACGGATTACGTCTACCACTAGATCTGTACGATTCTATCAAGCCCAGCAGCGATGGGAAAGGGGCGAAAACGGCAGGTGAAAGATATCACTGGAAGCTGCAGTCCCAATCCTACATGCAGGCGACTCAGGCCTTTGGCCGTCTGATGTTGTTCTGCAGACGACACCATCACCCGGTAGCAGCCTGAATGACCAAGCAGCCTTTTCTCGGGACAGCACTGCTTGCTCCGCATGGAGAGGGGCCTAGAAAAGGGGTCTAACCAAAGCTCGTCTCCTTACCCCCCCGTTTGGCCTGCCGCAGCCAACTGGTAACTTCCAACGCGGTCGAAACATAACAGAAAAGACAAGGCATACCCCACCTGCCTCACATCGTGGGAAAAGACTAAAACTGGCTTGTTGGAACATCAGTACAATGCTTGACTCAACCGACAGCAATAGACCAGAACGACGCTCTGCCTTAATCGCACACGAACTCTCTCGCCTTGGTGTTAATATTGCTGCACTTAGCGAAGTCCGTCTTTCAGAGGAAGGAAGTCTGAGAGAACTCGCAGCTGGATACACCCTGTACTGGTCAGGAAAACCAAAGACTGAAAAACGACTTTCAGGAGTCGGTTTCATGGTCAAGGACTCAATCGCCACCAAGTTAACAAACCTTCCCACTGGTCACACCGACCGCATCATGTTCATGCGTCTCCCGTTAGGGAAACAACAACACACCACACTCTTCAGTGTATATGCTCCAACACTCCAGGCAGATCCTCCTGAAAAGGATAAATTCTACGCTGACCTGCGCAGACTTCTCAAGAGCGTCCCAGTGAGCGACAAAATAATCATCCTCGGAGATTTCAATGCCAGAGTGGGCCGAGACTCAGAAACCTGGAAAGCCATTCTTGGGAAACATGGCGTGGGTGGCTGCAATAACAATGGGCGCCTGCTTCTTGAATTTTGCGCAGAACTACAACTCGCCATCACAAACACCGCATTCCAGCAGAAAGACAGCCTGAAAACGACCTGGATACATCCTAGATCAGCTATGGTTCAAAATAGCAGGGAAGGCAGATCTCTTCAGCCTTCAGAGGGACTTAAAAGATGTCCTTCATACCAGAGTGTTGCCCAGTGCAGATTGCCACAGAGATCATCGTCCTGTCCGATGCAAAATCGACTTCCACTTCAAGCCCAGGCCCAGACAACAAGGAGGTACCCCAAGAAGGAAGCTCCAGGTCAAAAAACTGTTGTCTGCAGACGTCAAGGCAGATTTTCAAGAGAGCCTGCAGTCTAAACTTGAAGAACCTAATTTTACGCCAGACCTACCCCAGGAAGAGATATGGAACCACATCAAGGCTGCCATTCTACAAACCTCACAAAAAATTCTTGGATTCAACACTAAGAAAAAAAAGAGACTGGTTTGATGAAAACAACCAAGAAATCCAAAAGCTGCTTGTCAAAAAGAGATCAGCGCACCAAGCCCACCTCGCTCAACCATCCTGTCCACAGAAGAAAGCAGCTTTCCGCCTCATCTGCAGCTCCCTCCAGCGCAGGCTCCGAGACATACAAAATGAATGGTGGACAAAGCTTGCAGAAAGAACCCAGCTGTACGCTGACATCGGTGACTATAAGTGGTTCTATGAAGCGTTGAAAGCAGTGTATGGTCCTTCCTTCCAAATACAGAGCCCCCTACTGAGTGCAGATGGCAAAGAACTACTCACTGACAGGGAATTTATCCTGAACCGCTGATCAGAGCACTTCCACACCCTCTTCAACTATTGACCGCATCCCACAACAGCCATTAAAGATGGAACTCGATGAGGCACCTACACTGCAAGAGACTGTAAAAGCCATAAAACAGCTGAAGACTGGAAAGGCTGCAGGAAAAGATGGTATCTCACCAGAGATATGGAAGAGAGGAGGCCCAGCATTGCACACCAAACTCCACGAGTTCTTCGTTTGCTGCTATGAGCGAGGTAAACTTCCACAAGACCTCCGGGTGAAAAGTCTGACTACTCAAACTACCGTGGGATAACTCTGCTCTCCATTGCAGGCAAAATCCTTGCTAGAGCGTTCCTGAACAGACTGGTGCCCACTATTGCAGAAGAACATGCTCCAGAGAGTCAATGCGGCTTCAGAGCCAATAGGGGCACAACTGACATGGTGTTCGTCCTGAGACAGATCCAGGAGAAATTCCGAGAACAAAACAAACGACTGTACATCACATTTGTGGACCTGACGAAGGCATTTGACACGGTGAGCAGAACTGGACTGTGGAAAATCCTTGAAAAGCTCGGCTGTCCTCCGAAGTTCCTTACCATGGTCTTCCAGCTACATGAAGAACAGCTTGGTCAGGTCAGAAACAATGACGACCTGTCACAGACCTTCCCCATTGCAAACGGTTTTGAAACAGGGCTGCGTTTTAATCCCCACATTGGTCTCAATCTCCTTTAGCACGATACTCCAAAAAGCAACAGAAGACCTTGATGACGAAGATGGCATCTGTATCCGCTTTTGTACTGATGGCAACCTCTTCAACTTAAGGCGATTTCAGGCCCACACCAAGACCTTGGAAAAACTGATCAGAGAACTTCTCTTTGCAGACGACGACGCCCTTGTTGCCCACACGGAAGCCGCCTTACAGCGCGTAAAATCCTGCTTTGCAGAAGCTTGCCAGCTCTTTGGTCTTGAGGTCAGCCTAAAGAAAACTGAGGTACTTCAACAGCCTGCACCTAAGGAAGTGTACCGGCCACCAAGCATCTTCAGTGACCAGACAGACCTGAAAGTAGTCCACCAGTTCACCTACCTGGGCTGTGTGATCTCTGATGCCAAGATCGACAAAGAAATAGACAACAGACTCGCCAAGGCAAACAGCACCTTCGGCAGACTCTATAAACGAGTGTGGTACAACGCCAGTCTCAAGAGAGACACAAAGATCAGCGTCTACAGAGCTGTCGTACAGACCACCCTCCTATATGGCGCCGAATCCTGGGTCACCTACAGCCACCACCTCCGCTTCCTTGAAAGCTTCCATCAGCGCTGCCTCCGCACCATCCTCAACATCCACTGGAATGACTTCGTCACCTTCACTGAAGTCCTCAAACAAGCAGGATCCCCAGCGTTGAGGCCACGTTCATGAAGATACAGCTGTGTTGGACAGGGCACGTCTCAAGGATGGAGGATCATCGCCTGCCAAAGATCGCACTGTATGGTAAGCTGTCCACTGGCCACCGTGATAGAGGGGCACCTCGAAAGAGATATAAAGACTCCTTGAAAAAGACCCTCACCACCTGTGGCATCGACCAGCGCCAATGCGCATCACAAGCTGCTGACCGTGAAAGCTGGCGACGTACAGTTCACCGGGCCACTACCACTTTTGAACAAAACAGACGGGCCAGCTTGGAGGAAAAAAGATGGCGAAGAAAGAACCGGGAACCATCCGCAGCACCCAGCACATGCCAGACCTTCCCCTGCAGCCTCTGTAGACGGACGTGACTGTCACGTATTAGGCTCGTTAGCCACCAGCGCGCCTGCAATAGACGTGGACATACTCCTTCCTAAATCTTCGCAAGCACAACATATATATATATATATATATATATATATATATAT
>JAECUM010017605.1:0-46532 GCA_016617855.1 Megalonaias nervosa
AGCGACAGTGGCCGCTGCTCACAAAGTACCTGTCCCTCAAATTAAAGTCCAAGAAAGATCGGGCATGTTAAAGAGTTTACTGGATTTGTCCAAGCAAGGACAGTCCCGATTGAGTCCGTTAAGAACCCCTCCACGACATGCGATGCCTGCCATGAAAATAATACGACGAACCAACAATCGGTGGCGACGCATTCCAGTATAGAAAAGACCTGAGGAAAACAATAGGGATCAGTGTTGTTGTGCTCCTGAACGCCCAAAGATGTCCCCTCAAAGAAGTGCACACCGTTAACATCGTCGTTCTTCTGTCCAAAAAGGAAAAGGAAAAAGAAAAGGACTGTCCCCTCGTTTAGCCAAACATTGGGACATGTTCTCCGTCCTGTCCAAAGCTCATCCACCCATGCGAAAAGAACTCATTCAAACTGCCTCCAAAGATGTCATCGATACCGTGTGCGAATGTTGCCTGAATGTCTTAAAAGGCACGATACCTTTGTCTAAACACCAGAAAGAATGCTTAGCCAAACATCGACACGTTCTTCGCCAAATGGTCCAAAAGAAAATCCCCATTCGTCAAAAGAAAAAGATGTTGGTACAACGCGGAGGAGTTTTGCCGTTTATGCCTATTTTCCTGAAAGGAGTAATGGGAACAATAGGAGGACACTTGCTGAAAGGACTATTGGGAACGATGGGAGGAATCCTTGGAGGATGAAAATAAAAACGTCCAAGAAGATAAAAAGGGACTGCTGGAGTCAAAAGATCTCAGACGTGACCATTGAAATCTGATGGAAGGACGAGAATCGGCTTTAGTACCTTACAAACGATGGATTGAATACCATCGTTGGCAGGAATAACGGACCCCACATTTACCTCTCAATCCTCATTTGACCGAGATGTCCAAGTTACAACACGAACTGCAATCGTTAATGGATTTCAGCGATTTGTCAGAAACGGAAAAATCTCAACGGTACGGTCAACTGTTGCAACGACAGCAACTCTTTCACTAGAAAGCTTTAGACGAAACAGCTCTACCCACTCAGAAAGATTTTAAGACCCTGATGAAAAATCCATTGCCACCACCCCCAGCGGTCAAGACAGACGCAGCACCACGGGTGTCTAAGGAAGAAGAGGCACGAGAAGTCTTTCAAACACCGTCAGCAGCTCCCATCCCTAGTAAGATTTCAGCGTCCTTGTTGACCCCTTCCCCTACACCCCCAACTAGAAGAACTTAAAGCTTGAGTTAAAAAGATGATGTCCACTCCTCCTTCGACAGAAGTTAAAAAGAAAGAAGGGAAACCAGAAGTGAAAAAAGAATAGAAGACCAAAGCCATCCCATTACCACCACTGCCAATACCACTACCTTCAACTTCTACACCCGTGGCACATCGGACACGTAAAGCCATTTCTAAACCACCCCCTCGTCCCATTCAGAGTAGCATCAGCGAAGAGTGGATAACTTATTAAAAAATGGAGAAGGTGTTAGTCAGCATTTACTACGATCCATCCCATCCCGCAGGTTACGGAGGAGTTCAGAAATTGTATTGTGCTGCCAAAACTCGACTGAAAAGTATCCGTTTACCTCATGTGCAACGATGGTTACAAGAACAGGCCATGTACACCTTTTCACAAACCCATTCAACGAAAGTTTTCCAGAAGTCGCACGCGAGTGGAGGGGCATCCATCATCAATGGCAAGCTGATTTAGCCGATATCTCTCATTTGGCCACCTACAATCACGGCTACAAATATTTGTTTTGTGTCATCGACGTCTTTTCTAAATTTGCATGGGTCGTGCCATTGACTTCCAAATCGAGCACTGAGTTAGTGCGAGCCCTCAAAATGGTGTTGAAACAAAGTGGGCGCCACCCTCTTCGATGGCAAACCGACAAAGGCACCGAATTTTTGAACCAAACTTTCCAAAAAGAATTGAAGAAACGTGACATTCATTTTTTCACCACCGAGAATCCCGAAACCAAAGGAATCGTCGTGGAACGTTGAAAGAACGCATGTGGAAATATTTTACGAATCAATACACTCTCAAGTACACTGACGTCTTACTGCACAGAGTCCAATCGTACAACCAATCTTACCATGGGAGCATCGGACGTGCCCCCCAAGAAGTGACTCCCGACAACGAAGTGACCGTATTCCAGCGGCTGTTTGGTACGTCCCCGACGGTGACAGTCCCCAAGAAAGGTGAAGTGTTGGCAGTAGGAGATTGGGTGCGCATTGGCAAAACCAAACGCACTTTCGACAAAGGTTACTTACCCAACTGGACCACCGAATTGGAAGACATGACCGGGGAAGTGTTAAAAGGAACGTTTTACTTGCCTGAGTTACAACTTGTGACCAAGAAAGAAGACGAAGAGTACGAGACCGAAAGCATTCTCGATAGAAGAACCCGAAAAGTGGGGAAAAAAACGTGTCAAAGAAGTCAAAGTACGTTGGAAAGGATATCCTCCAAGTTTTGACTCTTGGATCGACGCTTCGCAAATCATCGACTATAAAAAGAAGTGACCATCATACCCTCCAACACAGCCTCAGCTACTGCAGTGACCACTCGTTCGCCTAGTTCTTCTCTGCAAGATCTACAAAAGCAACCCTTGTTGGTGTGGTATGGAGAACGTGTGCCTACAACACAAATCGTCTTTTTCTGTCAAATCTTTTTAGTGTATTGTGTCATCGGTGTTGCCATTGCCAATTTGAGTTTGCAGCAAGGAGACAAACAATTGTGGACCATTTTAGTGAGCAGTTGCATCGGTTACCTTCTTCCCAATCCGTCCCTGAAATATTCCTCTGACGGGAACAACAACGGGTGCCTTCCGTCCAACGTCAGCACCCCTTCCAACAGTCACCATTCCAATTACAACAATCCTCTTTTAGACACTCCTCTGACTTCCAGTGACCCCATGGACACTAGAACTCTGGAATTATGAATAACCAATTTTACTTAACGTTACCCAGTGACAGTTCCATGGAGGTGTTTCCCAAAAACACCTTATGCTGTTTCACGGCCAAATTACCTCAGGCCATCCAATTGGATCACGAAGCTCATTGGGAAGTGGCTTTAGTGGAGATGATTCACCCTACATAAATCATAAAAATCTTTCCAAATCAAAACACTTTTACGGTGAAAGTTCATGACGTGCAAGAGCAGCAAAACTTGGATGAACGCACCACTGCAAGTGACTCTATGAAATCACAAGACCCCAAAACTAAACGGTTCACCTATCTGTTGACCATTTTCCCAGGCTATTATTTTAGTGGACAACATTTGGTGAACACGATTGCTACCAAATTCAATACCGTGTTTGGGAAAGCCTTCAAGAAAACCAGAAAAAGTGTCACCCTCGAGTACCATAAAATAGCTCGTCGCCTACTCATCAAATTTACAGAGGACAAGGTATTGGCCATTACATTTTGTCCTGAATTGTATGACATTTTGGGTGGATATCCCAAGTTGATCAAGATTAAAAACGAAATATCAGCCGTTACCGGCAACTTGGATTTTGCGAAATATTTTCGATTCCCTGTAGAAATTAACCAAGGACTGAATTTGATTTTTGGGTGCTCCGATGTGATGAAGTACAACGTGGTGGGACACATCTCCGTGCCGTTGCTGCGTGTCATTCCTTTCAAAGTTGATTCTGTCACGAACGCTGACAAGGAAGGTGGAAACACCTATCACGTTCACCGCGAATTTGTACATCCTCACTATTTGCCTCCAGTAAGTCCAATTTCGACACTGTCAACATTACTATGAAAGGAGATCTGGGACAAAATGCTCCATTCACCAAAGGAATAGTCACAGTGAAACTTCATTTTCGAAAATTATTACTCTAACCCCTTCTCAGTCATATATCCTGTGTACCAAGGAGTCGGTCGACAACGAGGAGATGGTTTAGGAGATATGCTCAAATCAGCCTTTCGTTCGGTGGCTCCCGTTTTGAAACCAATGGTGACACGGGGATTGCACGCCTTGAAAGATACCGCGTTGACGCAAGGTAAAGAATTTCTCCAAAATGTCATCATTGACAAACAAAATCCCAAAGAAGCTTTCTTGAGTGCAGGCAAAAATTTCTTGCTTTAAACGGGCAAAGACATTTTGGGCCGACGAGAAACTCCTATAAATGCCCTGGACGCTGCCGAGTCAGGCATCCCTACTTCCCTGACGCCACAGCAAGGACAAGTCAGAAAGAGACGACGAAGACACTCCTTGAGAGGACTTCACACCCCCAGAGCTAGAAAGACTAAGAAAAGAAAAACAGTCTGAGACTTAGACGTTTTTGATTATTAAAAAAAAATCACAGAGAGAAAATGATGCACCGAGAGTCTTGCGTTTGTTCCAAGTCGGAACTGGATCTGCTTGCCATGTCACCCACCATGATGACGATGCAAGAATCCCAATGGGTAGAATTTTATTCTGTCTCCTCTTTGACGGATTCAGCTCCCATCGAGTTTGAAATCAAAGGACAGCCCGAAGATTATCTCCATCTGAATAGCAGTTACTTGTACCTGAAACTGAAAGTGATCAAAACGGACAACACCAATCCGGGAGCCAATGTTAGAGTAGCTCCCGTCAACAATTTCATGCACTCCTTGTTCAGCGAAGTGGATTTGTACTTGAATAACAAACTGGTGAGCAGTAGCATGGATACTTACCCTTACCGAGCGTACCTGGAAAATCTCTTACGAACGGAAAAGAGGCAAAGAACACTCATCTAGATGCTTGTGCGGTTTGGAAACCTGACACCACAGGTGAAGACAAGTTTAACGACACAGCCCTGACAGCAGATGACGATCCTCACAATGTGGGCTTTAACGACCGTCGAAAGAAAATCCTGCAAGGCCGTAGTTTAGAACTGATGGATATTTTGCATTTGGACATGTGGTTGCAAGATAAGTATTTGCTCAACGGAGTGGATATTCGCCTGAGACTCAATCTCAGCAGTGTCACTTTCCATTTGATAGCTCATGCCAACAAGTACAAAACCATCATCCAAGAAGACAGACTTTTCGTGCACCGCGTAGAAGTGTTACCTAAACGGGAAACGACATCAGCCACACATTAAGCAGAACGACCGCCAAGTACCCGATAAGACGCGTAGAAGTGAAAACTTTCATCATTGCTGCTGGACTCCGATCCAAGATCGAAGATCATCTGTTCCAAGGACAGTTACCCAATCGTTTAGTCATGGTATCGTCAGCAACGCAGCCCTCAACGGAGCCCACGATCAATATCCTTTCCAGCTTAAGCACTACAGAGTGTCCATGATTGAAGTCAGTCGCGATGGCAAGACCTTGTGTACCAGACCCTTCGAACCTAACTTTACCCAGAAGAATTACTTGAGATCGTACTTGTCCCTGTACGAAGCTACAGGACAGCTAGGTTCCAACACCATTCACGGCATTTCGTACGAAGATTATGTAGGAAGTTACACTTTGTGGGCCTTTGAGTTCACTCCAGACCAAGGCAGCGACGGGGGACATTTCCACCCTATAAAATCCGGTCAACTACGTGTGGAACATTAGTTTGCAGCTCTCGCCAAGACGGTGAACGTCATCTTGTACGCCAAATTCAACAACATTCTAGAAATCAACAGTTTGAGAGAAGTCATTCTAGACTAGACTCTTATCCCTCTTTGAACAGTAGAGAATCTTTGGAAATGGAATGGGAGGATACCATGAAAGCAGAACCCAATGACAAAGACGAAGAGGACGAGGTGGTCACGTCCAGATGGCCAGAACAAGAACAACATTTAGTGTCCTGTTTTGCTAAACACTTGGCGGATAAAATTACGGAATTGACCAAGAAAGATTGCTATCGATGTCAAAACGATCATCCCAGTCAAATTCAGCACGATAAATGTCTAATGATGAGCCAAGAAAAAATATCGGACGAGTATCTGGCTGAAGCTTGGAGTCTCATCTCGGAAGAAGCAGTGTTGCATGAGTGGTATAAAGGCTTGCGTGATCCTTCCTGCCCTCCGCTGACTACTCTGGAGATCTATCGCATCGAAGCTTTCTTAGCGCAGAGTGCGGAGACGAAACAAAGTAACGGTTACTTGACAGAGATTTTCAAACAAAAAGTCAGAATTGAATTGATGACTTATTATTACCTGTGAAAAAAAAAACAACTAAACAAAAAAAATGGATACCTGGGAACTTTATTATCTTTTGAACAACAGTTCGTACACTGCTTCTTGGAATACTGTCGTGTGTGCTAAAGATGAACTACCTCATCGCAAACCTCAAGACCATCAAGCTTATGTCATCAACACGGACGACAGTCATCTCTCAGGAACCCACTTTCCTGAAGAGGATTGTGTGGAGTATTTTGATTCGTATGGATTATCCCCTTTGGAAGATGACATCATTGACTTTATGAGAAGAAATGCCCAGACTACACGATTCAATAATGTGAAATTACAAGGCACATATTCCATGGTGTGTGGACAATATTGTGTGCATTTTCTTCATCAACGCAGTCTTGGATAGCCGTTAGAACATTTAGTGACTTATTTTGATCGTAACTCTTCTAGAAACGATGAGAAAGTAGATCGATGGTCTTGTGACCATTATGGTTATCTTTTGTCTTTAGCTAGGAAACGTAGTGTATATCAATGGCCTCATGACTTCCATCAGTGGAAATCTAACTTAACTTCACAACGTTGTCAACCTTGTCCAAAAAGTTTGTTTGATATTAATGTTACTTGTTAGTTGCTAATTGTTGGTTGAATAAAACATGTTGTGTTTTGAAAAAATGTGTCTCTCGTTTGTTTTCAAAAAGCACAGTGAATATTTGCTCTTTGACTTCTCTCTCTCTCTCTCTCTCTCTCTCTCTCTCTCTCTCTCTCTCTCTCTCTCTCTCTCTCTCTCTCTCTCTCTCTCTCTCTCTCTCTCTCTCTCTCTCTCTCTCTCTCTCTCTCTCTCTATCTATCTATCTATCTATTCCTCACCATGATATTACGCTATCATAGCGTTCCGACTCAACAAAAATCCCGTAGGGATGTTTTCTATTGCGTCCGCATTTGAACCATATAAAGCGAGGCAGTCTCCAGTCTGGCCATCCATGGTTGACTCGTCCACCTATGAACATGCCCTCCAGAATAGCCAAGCTGAACGAAGCTTATGTGAATTTACACCGTGTCAAGCAAAACCTGATACCGAAGGCTCAAGAGATAGAGAATGTCAGGATGTTGAAAGTGACCGAAGACTTAATAGAAGAGGTCTTCAGAGAGGAAATCAAGAAAGAATAAGAAGAATGGACGGAGAAGTACAGACTTCAGAAGCAGCAAAGAGAACAGCAACAACAACAGCAGCAGTAACAGCAGCAGGAACCGGACAGAGGTTTTGTCGACTGCCGAGTAGACACCATGGAGTTCTCCTTCTCTTTTCGAAGAAGCAAACCGTATCCCGTTGGAAAGCCTGCCGCCAGACGAGGACGCAATCTTAGACAATAAAAGATTGCCATCACTCCCCGTCAACAAAAACAGCCCTTTTCAGGGCTACCCCAATACTCTAGAAAAGACATTCTAATTAAATTGCCAAAAAATTGAGTGTTTATGTTAAAGAAATTGAAGTGTGTCTATAAGCACTTCGTTTTCTCTGCCTTGTCCGATAGTGCGTGTCTCTGTTTGTAAGTAAAAAAGTCAACGTGAGTGTTTCTTTTAGGTCCGCGCGTTTCATGTAATGGTAATAGTGGTATGGTAAGTTTTGGTCTAAGGGGATGTTTTCCATCAAGTCCGTGCTCAAGGAATATAAACAGCGCGTTCGTCAGTCTGGCTACCCATCGTTAACGTATCAACATTGAAGACGAGTAGCAGACTAACCAAATTACTTGAACTTCAGATGCACCTGGAATATGCCAAACGCTTCCTGGATGAGCTGGCTACGGATGCCATTGCAAAAGCAGACCGGTTGGAAGAAGAGGAGGAAAAGAAGAAGAAAGAAGAGAAGGAAAAGAAGAGAGGGATCCTGCCTCACCTCATAATGAGACCTCTGTGTGAGGTCAAGCCTGAGATAAGGACACCAACGCCTCCACAGCCACCACTTCCACAACAACGACGGCGACAGCCTCTGCCACCAGTACCACCAGTACCAAGAGCCGCTGTCCCCCAGACAGAAAACTGGGAGGAGGAAGCATTGGAGGAATTGGAGAGACAACGGCAATAGTGGGAGCCGCAGAGACTTCATCATCATCATCATCCCCGGGTGTGGCATAGAAGAAGAAGACAGAGGGAACAACAACAACAACATGTCTTCACTATTCCACAAACGGAGGAGTGGAATAGCGAAGCCACTCAAGCCCCGTCTGCGCTCCCATCCACAAACATCAATTGGGAGCAGGACTGGAGTCGTCATTGTGTGTGTGGGGCCCGACCAGGGAGGTGCCGACATTAGCCAGGTGAATCTGAAGTTTGAAAAGAAAAGAGCCCTTCTCAGGGCTAACCAACTCTTTAGAAAAGAGACACTAGTCAAGTTGCCAATTTGTGTGAATGTGGAGTAGTGTAATTATAAACACTTACTCTTTCACTGGTATGTGTGTATGTTTGAATATGTTCGCGTACGTTTGTGTGGCTAGTAGATATAATGTGTGTTTTTTTTCTTCTCTTCCCGTCTGTGTGGATAGTACATATGGTGTGGGTTTTTTCTTCTCTTCTCGTCTGTGTGGATAATAGATATTGGGGTTTTGGATGGTAGATATGGTGTGTATGTGTGCGTTCGCGTACGTTTGTGTGGATGGTATTGTGTGTGTTTTCCTTCTCTTCCCGTCTGTGTGGATAGTATAGTGTGTGTTTTTCTTCTCTTCCCGTCTGTGTGAATAGTATCGTGTGTGTTTTTATTCTCTTCCCGTCTGTGTGGATGGTAGATGTTGGGGTTTTGGACAGTAGATATAGTGTGTTTGTGTGCGTTCGCGTCCGTTTGTGCGGATAGTAGATATGTTGTTTTTTCTTCTCTTCCCGTTTGTGTGGATAGTATATAAGATGTTAAGTGAGTGTAAGGGATGTTTTCCTTCACGTCCGTGCTTCACGTATATAAAGCGGCGCGGTCTTCAGTCTGGCTACCCAGCGTTGACTAGTCAACACAACATGGATTTGTTCAACAAACTGAAACACAGTTGGTACTGGATGGTTGATGCAGCCTACGTGGTGGAAAGAATTGAAAAAGAATGGAGGTATCCAATCACGAAAGACTTTGTGACAAGTCAAGTCACCAGCCTCAAAGTAGCCAGGGATCAAGTGCTAGGCATGATAGAGAAGCAAGTTGAGAAGTTAAGAGGTTTCATCCAACCTAAATATGTAAGAGTAGGCACCTTGAAGCAGGCTTTTGATGTCATCCAAGTGAGGTGCTTTTGGGATGATACATTCAATTTGGCAGAGTGGTCTTTTGTCAAATGGGGCTTAGACCAGTTAAAGAAAGCGGAAGACATGATAAGAAAGGTAATGGAAGAAGTGAAGAAGATTAAAATGACCTGGACAAAAGAGAGAAAGGACAAAGAAAACATAAAGAGAAAAGAAGAGTTTGAGAGACTGAATAACAATTGGAGAAAGATACATAAAAAATTTAGAGCAATGGGACATCCTGACTGGATAGCAGACGAGGAAAAGAAAAAGAAGAAGAAGAAAGGAATCATTGGGAAATTGAGGAACTGGTGGAAAAAGTGGAGAAAATAGAAGAAAACCAAAGGCCCTTTTCAGGGCCACTTCATATGCCTCGAAAAGATATTTATTCTTTCTTGCCTATACGTGTTATATATGTGTTATATATGTATATGTCTCTACTGTATTTGTCCCTACCTAGAGTGGTAGCCGCGCGAATTCAGGTCAGCCACTTGCAACATTGTTGCCATTACCGTGACGTCGCCCCACCTGTTCCATTTCTCTTGTCGCTCAACAAGCCCAATATTTGTCGCCAATTTTAATATACCCTATTTTAACATTAAGTTCCCTTGTCGCTAAATTGGCCCCATATACTACTGGTAAATTTCATAATTTAAATGACTTAATCACTCAGCAGAGAGAGAGAGAGATTGAGAGAGAGAGAGAGAGAGAGAGAGAGAGAGAGAGAGAGAGAGAGAGAGAGAGAGAGAGAGAGAGAGATTCATAACTAAGTTTAGTTTCTTCACATCATAATGGAAACCAGTTGCCAATTTCTGACAGCAGCTATAAAATATCTGAATAGAAAGTAGCAGCTGCTTTATAAACATGCAAGACATTTAATGTGAGTTATAGGCCCCCAAGTACTATTCCTCAGAGAAGACAGAAGACTGGGTTTCAGAAACTGAAACCACACATGTACCAGTTTCTTAATTTATGAAAAATGGGGTCATTATGAGAAAATGCCGACCACCTGATGTACCTGCTGGTGATGAATGGTCAGTGAGCAATCAAATTGTTATTCCTACGTCTTATAGACAGAAAATTCATAGTGTAGCCCATAAAACTTCTTAAGCTGGTCATTTTGGTGTGAGTAAGACTTATCACAAGATCCTGGATCATTTTTATTTGCCGAAAATTAAAAATGATGTTTATAAGTACCAAAGATTTTGTCACACTTGTCAAATGGTAGGAAATCACAGTCAGAAGATATCTAAGGCACATCTGCAACCTATTCCTGTATTGGACCTTTTGACAAGCCATTTGGCAGAAATATGGTAGACTGTCGGTTCCTTACATAATACCAAGTCAAGCAACCAATACTTGCTGACCATAATGTGTGCGTCCTCAAGATCTCCATAGACTATTCCTTTGAAGAATATTAAAGCAAAAATTGTTCTGAAAGTTTAGGCAATGTTTTTTAACACTTGTTTGCCTCCCCAAATACGTCCAGCAATTTTATGTTTGATTATTTCCAAGAACTTATGCATGAATTAGACATCCAACAGTTTATTTTTTCTGCCTGTCACCCTGAAAGTCATTGGGCTAGCACACAACTGTCCGAAAACACTCTCACCTACCCAGGATACATGTATACAATTATACTGAATCATGCCTTAAAAAGACTGTGATCAGTAAAGTCCTGCATTGTATAATTATCGAGTAAGATCAGGAGTGTTTTTTTCCCCATGTTGGTAATTATCACCAAATGAAAGACCCCATGACTACCATAAAACAGCAAAAGACTGTCCCAAAACATCCTCAACTACCCAGGATACATGTAGGCCTAGTCAATTAAATAAAATCAAACCTAATAAAAAGACAGTGATCAGTAAAATTCTACCCTGTATATTTATCGAGTAAGATCAGTAAAGTTTTTTCTCTTGTTGATACTAGTTGAATGAAAGACCCTTAGACTGTCCCAAAACATGCTCTTCGACCCAGGATACATGTGAACAATTACAATAACTTAATGAAATATGCATTTTTGGTGCATACTCTCTCTCTCTCTCTCTCTCTCTCTCTCTCTCTCTCTCTCTCTCTCTCTCTGATCAAAGGTAATTCACTAAACCACTTTTATATTGCAAAGAGCAGCACGCTTAATAAGTCGGAATCATGCGTCACTACACTGACATTTCAAAACTTCTTTTAAAGTTTTTTTAAAATCTTTAATGTGACAAAGAGCAGCTGAATAATTAGAACCTAATGGTGCTATATTTATATTTTCAAAATTCTTGAACCAATTTATTATTTTTAATTGGTTTGATAATGGTAAAAATTGCAATAAATAAAAGTAAAACCTCCTGTAACATTATGTCTTTTGTCTCACTTTTGGAGACAAAAGTTTTAAAGGATGCAAACCAGTTTTAAGGCTGTTTGTTTGTTTGTTTGTTTCTTGTTTTTAAATACATTCAAAGGTTGAGGTTCTGTACATCAACAATGCAAATTAAGTATTGGAAAACAATCGTACACTAAATCTAATACTTCTAATCGCAAGTAAACATTTTTATCTTGATACGAACATGATTTTCCACAATTTGATTATTTCGGCTTAGTGACAAAATTTGTTCCAAAATGAAGATTGTGAGAAGAAAAAGAAAACCTTTAAGCATGCTTAATTTTTTTAATGTTATTTTACCTATAAACTTATATTTATGTGCTATTGATGTTGCTCTGAAATATATTATTATCGCAGGATCTTATGTACAATAGTATCACAGGAAAAAAATAGACGTCTGTGAGGTACGTCAAAATGGGTGACGTACAATACGATCCTTACAACCAGGGGTCGTCGGATGAAAGCTCGTTAAGAAGAGTACGAGGGAATTAATCATTGTCATATCTGATCCTTACTTTGCTAAAATAACTAATGTTTCCAAAGTAATGAGAGACCATTAAGAAGTAAATTTCATACACCGCGAAAGTAAATACTTAAGTGCGTCAAAACTGGTGTTGAAGAAGATGGACCACCCTGTTGTGGTGTATGCGTTTTTTGTTTCGTAAGGTGCTATAAATCACTTAGATCTTCGAGAAAGCACGTGGTTTTAGAGAACGATTAAAACTGCGTTGTTAACATACACCTTAAAAAAGGAGACTGAAAAAGAGTTACAATGTTTATCGACACATAATGAATGCCGTAAAGCTCCGTAGGGAGCATGAATTATTTCTGGTTAAGGGAAAACTTCAGAAATTTAGAGCGCCGTCTGTTGTAACAATGCCATGCTAATCTCTTGTATGCCATTATGACAACAGATGGCTACACGAGTTGGACAAGAAAGACGATACTGATTAAACTTAGTATTTATATGTTGCAAAGCCAAATCTGTATGAAAACTGCAGTTGGAATGATGTAATTGTAATATGTCAAGTTTATAAACAGAATATACAAAACTTGTAATAACAAATATAGTGTTTGCCATACGACAAACTGCAAAATCAGTTCAGTAGTTAGCAAACTGCAAGATACAATGAAGCAGAAGGAAAGTAGATCTCAGCACTTGCAAGCAGCCATTTACAGCTTGTATAAATGAAGAACAGAAAATTCATGACTAGAATTAGGAATGTAGCACTTACAAGCAGCCCTTTACAATAATGCAGAAGGAACGTAGCTCTTGCAAACCGCTACGTACAATTGGCATCAATGATGAATACAATATACATGGATAGAATTATGAAAGTAGATCTTGCAAGCAGCTATTTACCATAATACATCAAGGAAGATTAGAAAATACACGCATAGATTTATGGCGGTGATCCGCCTCCATAGATAACATGATATAGGATTAGTTTGCACATATAAGAATCAACATTTAACACCAAATGGGTGATACAAGAGCTTAACATAAATCGAAATTAAACAGCGAATTAATGATATTTATCCAGTGTAACTATTATGTTGATTACATAGATTGAATTTTGTCCATACATTGATGAACACCAGTTAATTTAATTAGCAATGTCTGCGAGCTCCCTCTCTACTTTGAATCATTTGATAATTATTAATAAACACATTTTATCTGCATGTGGGGAGAAAGAAGTTTGCACATCATATAAAGACAAAAGCACCGCATATAAAGAAGTGTGCACATCATATAATAAAATTTATCATCTTAAGACAGCTGTGGCGTTCCATATTTTTTACGCTGTGGAGTTGTTGGAGAGAATCAAGCTGATTAATTGTACAAGGGAAGGTCAGAGAATGGTAGCGGTCAGTTTGATTTAATCAAAATCTACAGATAATAAGTAAATCTGACTGGCACCGATAAAGGTTTATCTTCTACCGAACATTTCTCGTATTTTTAGTAACATATCAAATAAGCATCATATTTCGTGTTATGAAAAGAATCGTTAAAAAAAAAATTTCCGACTGAATTTTTTTACTGTCATAATTGTGAAAGCTCTAATTTGATTAGTGAATCGAAAAATGAACAGATCATGACCTCGTATCGGTCCATCAGAGCTCCGTTATGTTCCGTCAGATCCCCGATCTTAATCAGACTGTTGTAGCTGTAGGATAAAAACAAACATATCCCCAATGATTGTTGTTGTTGTTGTTGTTGTTGTTGTTGGGTTTAACGCCATTTTTCAGCACAAGATAGGCTATACATGGCAGCCAGTATAATTGGTGGAGGAAGAACTCGAGAAAATCCCGACCCACGAGATATCCCCAATGAAGCGATTGATTTTTCACATGTATGGCCTTCAGAACCACATTTAAAAATGTATTGACAGAATATCACAAACTGTTATTTATTACAGTTTTAACAGTGTACAGACTTTGCAAAGAAAGTTAATTGTAAGTATGATTCCATTTGTCTAATATGAGCCAATAAGCGACAATTCAAAAGCAAAGAAAAGAAAACAACTATGGACGTTTTATAGGATGTTTATCCAAAATTATTTTAGCGCATTTTCTTAAAGCAGTCTTGGAATCAATCAAGCCTTAGGATCTTGAATCTTGTCATTTTGAAGGGTGATGAAAAAAAAGTAAAATTAAACGAAAAAAATCAGTATTAATATCTTCCTTCGTATTTGTTTATTATGTTTTTAATTGTGCTATATACAGTTGTATTAACTTGATCTGAGTGCTTGTACTGAGACTCGTTTGATAGCAGAAGGACATCGGATCACACTTGACACAGCAGAAGGACATTGGATCACACTTGACTCTTCGTGCCTGCTAGAGCCAATGTCCTTAACGCTATCAAATTCGATGCGATTCAAGTAATCAGATCAAGTTACTGTACCTGTATGGATGCATATACATAAGAGAAAAGGAAAAGGTCGAAAAGATATACAGAGTGGATTATGTATCCAGCTTACATTCTTTTCATCAGTGTACTAAGGTATGTATGTGTGTACCTATCACTGTAGATTTGACTGAAGTTGACTTATTGTTACTTTGTCAATCATGTAAACAATTATTTAATATAGTCTTCGGATGAATTATGTTATATTTAACTCATTATTGTTTGCTAGTTCAAATACTTGTATTGTTCGATAAATTCCAATTTATATCTATATTTCTGAAACATAAGAGTTCGAGAAAATTTACAGTTTACGCACACAACGTTCATGTGATAGATTAATTAAAACTTAGCTTAATTTTAATTATTAATGGAAATTTATTTCTGCTTAGTAGATTGGTAGTCATGAGCTAAAACGGAATTTTTGCCTTAAAAGTTAACGATATTTAAAACGTGCAGTATGCAGCTAATATCTGTTGAATGAAATATACAGTATACAAAGTTTCAAAACAATAATTCGGTTAATGTCGATGGAACCATATCGTTGGCACAGTGAACTATCACATAATTGTTTCGATAAAACCCATAATTAAAATAATACACTGAAATAATATCTCTTGAAATTTAAGATGCATTACTGATTATTTGTAATCAATGGACTTGCAGAAGTGCCTAAAAAAAGAAAAGATGACTAGATTATAGGTGAAGTGATGCTTCTAGACCATAAATGGTCGTCTGGATAACAGTGACATTCTATCTGTATTAAATTTGATAAAAGGACTACATTATATACTATGGCCACGAACACCAAGGCAATCCGTCGTCCATTTTGGAGGTATATTTCTAGTAGACACCAGATCTAACGGGGAACGCGTCTTACATGGTATATTTAAGGTTAAATCCTATTTAGCAATCCAATCAAATGGTAGTGCCAGTATGTTATGTATATCTATATTGTGTGCTTACTTTTTGTCAGTAATTGAGGATTGTGGAGTTTTTGCCTACCCGACTTTTGTCAAGATTATAAGAGGTCAACAATATGTTTACTAAAGCTTAAGTTCAAGACCTAAATTCGTTTAAAATTTGATGGACTTTTCCTTTAGAAACTATTAGTTTTCCAGAACATTATATTGGTATACATAGTGGAACATTGTAAACAAGTGTTAATTCCTCTTTTTAGTCAGACTGTGGGACTCCTGTTTGATCAGAGTTAACAGTTGGGTTCAGATATAATTCTAGATGAATTATTTATTTAAATCATTCTTTAGAATTACAATTACTAAGTGCTCATTTACTGGATTAACACATTATTTGGGGATTTTTGTGAATTCATTCAAAGAAATTCTGGATTACGTCATTGGCTCATCAGGTCATTCAAGACTATTGGTGTATCATGACATTCAAGACTATTGTAATTCATTAGCGATAGTCAATGCTTTTGTACTTGTGATAGGATATTTGGGATTATTTGGGATTCAATTCACAATACTGTAAGTGTCTTTTGAATTTTCTTTTTTTATTTTCACGGAAATACATTGTTTGTTGAATTTTACTTAAATGATTGGTTTTACTTCCTTTCTGTTGCATATTTTCAGAATTAGAGTCGTAACTTAGTAATATAAGAAATAAACCCATACAGAAATACCGAACATAAGCCGCAGAAAGTACTCTTGCTATAGTTCTCCAACAAACTCTCCCAATCTGGTCTTATTGGCTTCGAATCGTACGAACTTCATATTTGCCTTGTGTAAACTGGAATATGTATGTTATATAAGAAACTGAAAAGTCCTAAACGATGACAAGGAATATTGCATTCTCGGTGATATTAACGCTAACTTCAAGAACATATATGTAAATATTCTACTTGTTGTATTAAGACTTTTCAAATAATCCGGTTATGTTAGGAATCTACTAGAATAATGGCAAACCCATAAAATATTCATCATCAATATATATACAAAAACACTCCTGAAAATTTTTCTAAAGCCAATGTTCCTGAGATTTGGTTGAGTGATGACTATGCAATTTTCATTACACGACAAACATGGAATAAAAGTCATAAAAGCATAATCAAAATCAATTTGCGTAGGTCTTTCAAACAATTTTACCACTTTAACTTTCTCAAGGATTTAGAACATATTCAGTTGGGTGCCATATCAATTGTATAAGATATAGAGTATCTTAGGTATATGCACGGACTTGCTGATGAATGTAGTCGCACCTTAAAAATGCAGTAATTTAAAAAAAAAAAAAAAAAAAAAACAAAAAAAAAAAAAACACACACACACTAATCAACATGGCTGGATTACTCCTCAAATATTATCTGTTATTAAAATACGAGACTACTTGAAAGCTCTTTGTTACAAAGTATAAAATCTTTAGGGACAAAGTAGTAACAAGGTCGATACAGAAAAAGGTTAAAATGTCACATTGTCAGAAGATATTGATGACAGTAAGAACAATCCTGTAACTATTGGAGACAACTGAATGAAATGGGACTGGAAAATCCAAGAACAAGATTAATATTCCAATAATGAAAAATTGCGGTTTCTTCAAAATGTACATGTGAAAAAGTTATTATTTTCATGACGTTTTGTGACTAAAACTTAAAGAAAATAAAGTAATATCAAATCACTCAACGCATATCGTATTTTGAGCTGAACAGTTGTGAGCAGATGATAGATGTGAAATTCCTTAAATAAGTTCAACATTTGGTTTTAAATATTTGCAAAACATTGGCATTACTAAATTTGATATGATAGGCCCAATACTTACAGTTACAGAGACCATGGCATTCATAACCCAATCACAGTCTGCAGACTTCTAAATTTCTCCATTCATGAAAAACTGCAGAAGCAACTCCAGCACACAAGCCAGGGGCAAAAGGCGACGTAAATAATTTTTTACAAATCCATATTTTCCAACTCTTCGAAATTAACTGAGAATCATGTGCATGGTTCGTTTACGACTATCTCACTTACGACAAAATTCTCTATGATAACCAATACAGCCTTAGATAAAACTATTAATAGGAAGTGGCACTGATATCAATGGTTGATACAGGGCTGCAGGTTTTGGTTGAGGCAGAGCCAGCTGAAGTCACCGTGATTGATTTTAGAAAAGTGTGTTCTTGCTGATCATGAAATTATCATAGAAAACCCAAAATTTATCAATGTAGTGACACAGCTTGCAAATGGGTTATATCATGCTTAACTGACAGATTTTAAAAAAGTGGCTATCAATGGATATGTATTTAGAATAATAATACAAGAATAATATATGGTGTGTCATAAGGATCTATATTCCGACCAATATTTGTTTGCTCTTTTCATAAATGAACTTCCCCATAAAATTTGAAATACATGTTCCTCGAGTGGTTTGTGCTGATGATACAATTCTGTATGACGAATACGGCTGTAAAAATAAATTGGAACATGATCTTCAAATGAAATTAAGTAAGCCTATGTTGTGGTGTAAATGGAGATAAAGAAAGGTTTCTTTAATAATAGCACGGCCAAAAATATGCAAAAACTTAAAATTCATAACCTGAGAATTTTCTATAATTGAAAGCTGAAAGTAGTTTCAATATTCGTAGCATCCTTGACAAGAATTATCTTTGGTCTCACCGTGTAAGTTTCATTACAAAATAAAATAAATTTCCTATCCTTGTCTTGTAAAAGAAATTATTTCATTCTGATTACAATCACTACATTCAGTTTCATTTCGTCTATTGCAATGTAAAATCGGGATGTGTGTATGATGTTAATATTAAGAAATTACAAAACCGTTGGTTGATTGGTTGGATGGTTTTTAATGACACTTTGGGCACATTTATTGTGTATATCATGCAGAGAGATCTAAGTGCCATTTCCAAAGACAGGCCGGGACAAACGGCACCCGGCGGGGGACTGGGCTACGATATTTGGGCTACGAATCTGAACTACCACGGCTCCCTGACTGCAGAGAGGAATCTGCAAAATACGGGATGGTCAGACTGGAAACATTAACGAGGCACTGGATACCTTTTCAAGAAGGACTTCACCTTCGAAAAGCCAAAATGAGGTATACAGTTTCTGTTAAGTCTATTCCGGTTAACTTGAGCAATACTTTTTAATGTAGAGAATCCAACGACCTAACAAATCAGTGATATCCATAGCGAAAGAAAGAAAGAATTATACACAGTTTCAGTCCTTTGAAGCAATTACATGAGATAATATCCCAAGAGACATCACTGAATGTTTCAGTATATTAGCTGTCCACAATAGATATATTAAACAGGTCACATCTAACTCTCAATTAATATCATAGAAGCTAATCTAATCAACTCCTCCTCCTAAGCATGGGTTTAACTCCGAATAGTGGGTATGTGAGAAAGCTTGCCAGTAGCTTCTCGTGGGTCGGTGGTTCTTTTCAGGGTTTTCCTGGGTTCTTCCTCCACCATTTATACTGGCCACCATGTATAGCCTGTCTTGTGCTGAAAAATGGCGTTAAATCCTATAACAACAATATAGCAACAATAACTTCGAGTAGTGCAAACTGACTGGTTTAGTCTTTAACTGTGCTGCACATGGTAGTTAACCAGCCTAGTTCAGTAATTTGTTTGTAACTGAATGTGCGTGTGCGGCTTATTATTATTATTATTATTATTATTATTATTATTATTATTATTATTGATCCACAAGTAACATGGGAAACAAATAAGACTTTTTAATCTAAAAACTCATCAGCAGAAGTCTCGTGCGACGAATGCTTGTGTCCATTACACTTTGTGTGGCCCATATTTATTTCGTAGTTCTGTGGAAACCTCGAGAAGAATACTCAAAATAGAAGCCAGTCTATGTCAGTTCGAGTCACATGAAATATCCGTTATTCCTTTATTCTGAGGTTATGCAGTCCTAACACACAAACAGGTTTATAAACTCCTGTCTGAAGAGCTTTGGAGATTTACTGTATATATTCTTTTATCAGTTAAGTCCAACTGCAAACTGCACAGACCCATATCTACCGTCGCATGATGCTCCGGCAGATCTGGGTCTATGCGGTTTATTAGGAGTAATCAGTAGAGCAAACAACACTGACCCTGATCTTCCTGCGCATTATGCGACAACAGATCGTATTCTATATTTGCAAATGGACTCTCTTTATAAGCGAATGTGTACGCTATAATAGAAGTACGCCGTTTTGTATAGAACCTGTTATTTCTATTGTACTTGTCAAGTGCATGTCACAAAGAATCTTTGCACGCTTTGTCAAATCAGTTATGTTTATAATTTCACCCTAAGAAATTGACGTCAGGAAGAGTAGTTAAAATTGCTGAACATTTAATGAGCCTGTCAATCAATAAAGCTCAATAAGTGGAACAAAGCATAGCATTTTGACACTTGGTAAATATTTTGCCTTCAAGGCTACTCACTAATGAAAATACACATAATTAAAAATATGTGTACAGGGATAGCTCTGACTTCATTACATGTATACGCATAGTTCAATCATTGGATTGGAACACCGTAAAGAAATGACATAGCTCATCTATGAACTCCTTTCCATTCATTTGCCTCCTTTTTCAATTCAGACCTCAAAAAGATCTCAATATTTTATCTTTATCTTCTTGACGCAAAGCCTTTTTGACTCGGCCCTTACAGACAGACTTTAAATTTGTCGCCTTTGAAAATGATGTATTATTAGGTATTAAGTACCGCACCGGTGGCCTAAGTGGTTAGAGATTCCACCTCGAATGCGGGTGTTCACGTATTCGAATCCCAGCTGAGTCATACCGAAGACATCTAAAAATGGTACTAGCAGCTGCCTCGCTTGGCGCTCGTTTTTAATAGGTTATTGTCAGGACTGGTCGGTCTGGTGTCAGGATAATGTAACTGGGTGAGACATGATGCTACATGTCTGCAGCATCATGCACCAGTGCTAGACATCACTATAAACTGCCAAACTACAGACATTGTAGCGATATGACTAAAATTGCTAAAGCTACATTAAAAATCCAAACACACACACACACTACGCAGGTATTAAGTAGTCGAAAAGTCGGTATTTTAGATCTCATTGCATGACATTTTGTTAAGTCACGAAGCAGTCACGTTTCGTTTGACCTGGGCGTTGTTGAGGGGTGGGTCTTGGCATAGTTGGCGGTCATGGTAGCATATCAGCGGGTGGGTGACTATCACCGACATATCCACTCGTCTTTGGCGACCCTGAAGAAGAATTTATGGAGCATGTTGATATACTCGAGGACCCATACGAGACTGGTCAGCTCAGAAGAGGCATCAAACTTACCGGCGAAATACCAAGCCCCATTTAAGGCTTATATGCGGGAGGATCGCTCGGAATTACCTCTGGGATGTAAGACAGGCTAGAGGAAGAATAGATGACGCAGCTTATGCTACACCATCACCCAACGTTTTCAGGAGATCAACGCCCTACTCAAACCGACCCTGGATAAGAAGCGCATTTTTCTCGGCATCGCTGATAGCCACCGCGACATGCGCATTTTAGAAGGAGCCCTGATCTTATTCTTATGGGTCGAATAATCATCTATCTAGTTCAAAATGAGCGTGAACTCATCTTCGGACTAAGTCTGAGAGAGAGTGATACAGGTGATACGCCTTCCGGATATTCTGCGAGAGGCTTAATCGCCAAGGTAGCGAGTACCATCACGCCCACGATTAGGATGTATATGGCTTGACGCCGGCGACATACCATAGACAATGTTGACAGCCCGCCCATACTTTTTGCATACGGAGAGTTGTTGCTCAATCTTTGCCTTCAGCTGAGCCTCGATATCACCGATCTTCTTCAGGAGGTAGTTGTGGGGGATGTTTTAGCGAGTCAATCCCAAAAGCCTAATTTTGTGGACATGTTTAATAGTCTGAGTTATAACCTCAGTATGGAGTCTAACCTTGACAATAATCAAAGATCTCGGCGCGCTTTGTATCATTCTAATGCAATAAGTACCCTGGGTTTAGAATTTCATGGTCGGTTATATGAAAAGTTGCACCAGTCGTTAACTTATGATGACCAAATATTTCTCCTGTGTTTTGGAGGACTCGGAGATCGTCTCTCTCTTGGCGCCACTTATAAGAGATACCCAACTCACAATCGAAAATTAGTATATGGCATGCTGAGCCCCCAGATTCCCCGCTTGCAAGGACACGTATTGTCCATTAAAAGTTGCCATATTTAGGTTCCCTTTCAGTAAGCAAGATGAGGCCAAAAAGCTTCAGCACTCAAAGGTAAACTATCTACAAAAGTTGAAAAAATCGCGACGCTGGTTGGGTGCACCGACGCATCGACAAATACCTTTGTACCCGTGACTTAAGGAGTGGTAGACCCCCACCCCACACACAATCAACAGGGAAGCTGGCTGGAGGTCTTGGGGGTCAGTCTCTTCCCTTTCCACAGGAACATTAAGAGCCTAGCGATCAACATAAATAACAAAGAATACTGTCATCTGATGAAATAGTAGTTAAATTAAAGCATATTCTTTCCACGTTCTGGTAGAGAGTATCCTCTGTGACTCTGAGCCTATGCCCCGACAGTCTTGACGCGGCTTTCGAGAAGGTCACGTCAGGAGAAGGCATGTATGCATCGAATGCAGTCTTGATTTTTATCCTTACGCGTACTGCTACTCCCTCCTGGAAAGGTCTTTTATCCATATATATTGATTGTCGTCGACCGACAGCCGCAGGAGGTTGATGGATTTATCCAAAGCTTTATCAGAGATACGTATATGGTAAAGAGCGTTGTCCCAATGAAAGATGTTAACGACGATGGAAAAATTAAAGGGTCTCAGACTTGATAATAACGGAGACCTTCATCGGAAACTTAAGCTTGTCATATCGAAGCATTTCTATATATTTATTGTAATTGCTGGGACGACTGGTGCGGTTATCGCCAGAGTAAAGGGCGGAAACATGGCCCGTCTTGTTTTTCCACGTTAACGACAGTTCTGTTGGGTGTCTAATTGGTCTTGGGTATATGTTCCTTGCCACTAAACGGTCAGTACCGCGTATTGTAGAGCTTCATCTCCTCGCCACCCTGAGCCCTTGTTCGTAAGCTTTTTCAGTCGCTCCTCAATCTTAGCTATGACCTTAGCTACCAGTTCCTCGAGGACATCAACCAACAGTGCCAGTTTTGCCCGTCTGGCTGATACGTAGGCTTGCATGGATATAGTACCCAGTTCAGCTTTAATCTTTTCCATTTGAACCTTAAACATTAAGGTCAAACTTGACGCCCTTCATTCCGATCCTCTTTGTCAGGATTTTGATGAATCGGAGGGCCATGCCATGAATAGTTTGGAGAGGTCCACTTCTAGGGATGGCCTTTTGGTATTATGGCTTGATAGTCGACGGCCATTTTATCCTTTCCACAACGACGCTCTTTTTTATGGTAGTGGGCAGAGGAAATCGTCTAACAGAGGAGAGGCCTTTTCTTCAGTGCCGGCCTTCTGCCTGGCCCGTCATTTAGCCGTTTGGATAGCTTCGGGGTCGGTATTGGTGACTGCCTTGGAGCCGGTATGGGTGGCTGCCTTGGAGTCGGTGTGGAATTTTTGCCACCTAGGGGCTAGCGTGGGAGTTGGCTGCCGTGCACCGGCTGTCAGTACTGCCTCCAGCATGTCATCGTATTAGCTCATATTTTGTGGTTATTACAGTTTGTAGCATTTAAAAATCAGACTGGTTACTCTTATTACAATAACGCATGTAAAAGAACTTTTGCTCTTACTTTTGGCTATACTTATACGTTATGATTAGTACTTATTAAGATAGTATTTTACTTTGGACACCAAGGTTTTAGCTTGCCTCTGCGAAGGTGAGCTATTCTACATTTCCCTGCGTTGGTTTATTCATATATTCACCCTCAATCATTGTCAACCCCTCTTTCTTCCTAGGTCGAACAACAGTTTAGGGTGGGAGGCTAACTGGCACATTCTTGGTTAAGTTTGTGCTTTTAGCTCATGTTTTATGCGCACTGCAGAAATAATAAATACTACTACATGGAATCATGAAACTTTGTGAGAAGGTCCATTTTTATGAGTACTACTCCCTCATTAAAAAGTAGGTCACGGTGACCGATATTTAACGTTTCATTGACTATTTAAATTTGTAGTTTGCGTTTATTTCTAAATCTCTGTTCATGATAGAATCATCAAAATATTTGAGTGTATATACCTTGGTGAGGGAACGCATCTTGATGAGTACTACACTCTTATTACCGAAGCAGCTCAATGTAACATATATTGCATACTTCACTGATTTTGGTTAAATCGTGTATTTAAAGTATATTTCTCAAGCTCTCATGGAAAATTCATAAAGCACAATGATTGCATACATTTCTATTAGTACCGCACTCTTACCACAAAAGAATGTCACTGTGATCCACATTTCATATTATACTGACTTGAATTCTGTTTTGGGGGCTTAGTTCGCTATGAATAAGTAAGATTATAACACCAATATACATATAATTGTGCCAGGATTAAATTTTGTGCCTGATGTTCATTTCTGAAGATTGTTCATGTTAATATCGTGACATAGATAATGATATGCACTTCTGTTGCTAACAAAATCTTACAATAAAAGAGGCTCATTGTCACCTATATTTCATCTTTAACTAGTTTTGATTAAGGTTTTTCATTTAGCTCATGACCTCATAATTTTTTGTATGCATGCTATCCGGCATGAAATCATTAAATTTGGTGAAAGAGTGCATCTTTATAGGTTCTATTGCCTTTATGTCAAATGAAGTCGCTGACCGATTTTTCATGGTTAATGACTTTATTCACATTTTGTGTTAAAAGTCCATTTTGTATGCTGTTTATGTTCCAGAGAAGAAACTTACAATCGGACGCATCCTTCTTTAATCGTAATTAGGGGCATCACTCTTTGCTCTTTTGTAGTCCTAAATTCGATTTTAAAAAATGTTAAAACCTTACAATTCCCAGAAACCTCAGGCACAAAATATATCTTATCAGTTTGCAATACAACTTTAAGTTTTCCATTCAATGACAATGTAATTAATGTAACCAAAAATGTCTTTGTTTATGAGAAACAGCAATTGCGTTTCAAGTTTTAAAATCTTACGAATATTTTCGAAGTAAGCATTTTATATATAAAAGTTAACAAAACTCTGAATAGTTTTGGAGAAAAATCGTTTGCGCGTATTCATTAGTTTGTATATATAAAAACGTCTTACAATGCTACAGCTTGATTCCAGCTGTTCTCAAAACTCTTACAGAAGAAGAGCAATTTCCTAAATACACGAAATACTGATGGCACTTTACGAATGATTTATTACTTATAGGTAAAAAAATAAAACAATGAAAACAAAAGGTACTTGCCTCTCCTAACTGCCAATTTATTTATTCAGATTTCTTCTGCGACTGAAAACAACGACTTCGTGGCTTGATCAGTCACATCTATGAGAACAAACGTTTTATCTAATCAAATAAACAACTGTCGAGAGCCCTTCACAGTAATAAAATTAAGGTATTATTATCAGTAATTATAGCCGTGGAAACGTTCGCATTGTTTTCTTTCAGATGCGAATATGACAGAATTATAACGTTATTGATGTACAGTTCAAAGCTATCGATAAACACATGGGATCCTCCATCTAGGCAGAAATAGCTGACGATGGGTTTACATTTCAACATGATAGATTTTGCCGTGTGTACTGCTCACGGGGTGTAAAAAATGGCTTTCCAAACGACTAACGATGTTTGAGGATTCATAAAGGTGAATAATTGCCATTCAAAGATATGAATAATCAAATTCTAAAAAATGATACCCATTACTGAAACAGTCGGTCCTGAACGCCTTCATGACTTGTGTGACTTTTACTTTAATTTCCTTATGATACCGACACCAGTACCTCAACCGTCTTTGATAATGCGTGCTAATTATCTTTATCGTGTGGTAATGGCTATTACATCTTAAAAAGTAACTTAAAATGCAGTTGCAGGCTTAACCAAAAGGTCTATATAGAGGCAATACTGTCGAAATAATGATATTGACTGTACATGGAATCACTAGTATGTAGAAAATCATGATTAAAAATATGTCGTGAAGTGCACTCTCATGACGCTAATGAAAATACTCTTTTGGTTGTTGGTGGGTAATGAAAGAAAAACAAAAGATTTACTTTATTTTTACGTTATTGGTTCTACATATCTCACAACTTATATGGTATTCTCGACAGCATGTGACGTTACAAAATGACGTTAGCAATGCCATGTTTCGACATTGTCAATTATACACGACAGACGGTTGTATAGAGACTATAATGCTACTTTTTTCTTGTGATAAGTATACATAGTTTGCTCTCTCTCTCTCTCTCTCTCTCTCTCTCTCTCTCTCTCTCTCTCTCTCCATAAGGGACATAACTACTTGGAAATATGTGAGTGAGAGAGATAACAAAATTTGAGCTGATGGAAACCTCGAATTTGAACTTATACTAAATATCCTAGAGGAATCCGAGCTTTTATAAATGTGCGTGTGCACTTCCATGTGCTTTGTTCTACAGCGTTACTCGACACTACAGCATTACTCGGTACTAATGAAAGTACGTTGCATGGTATAGTCAGTGCAATGGTAAATAAAGCATAATAACTGGAAATAATTTTAAATGTTTAAATTACGTCCTTTTGGTTTGTCCTTTCGCTTAGCACATTCCCCACTCGTTTCGATATACCAGCAAGTGATTGGATTGAATGGCAGCACTTTCACTGTTCGGTGCGCCAGCCATGCAACATATGTAGTACTCTACTTTCTTCATTTGAACCATGTTTCAAATACATCCTTAGAGTATCCTTTATTTTTTTAAACAATATGAACTGTAGTAATATATGATGATTGGAGCCCCAGTGGGAATTACATGACGTACTATGGCCCCTTTGGGAATGGTAAGGTTGAAAATGTATACAGGTTTAACATGAGGAGTCCTCTTCGTATTACCACTGAGGAGTTTGACTACAATACTTATTTATGTCAAATAAAATGAAAATAATGTATTGGGGTGTGTGCGTTGGCAAACTTAACGCAGAAAACTCTACAACACATGAATTATGTTCAAGGACGCAGACCCTGATAATTTATATCAAAACCGCTCCGGTGGCCTAGTGGTTAGAGCGTCCGCCTCGGATGCGGGAGGTCGCGGGTTCGAACCCCGGCCGAGTCATACCAAAGACTTATAAAAATGGTACTAATAGCTGTCTCATTTGGCGCTCAGCATTAAGAGGTTAGTGTCAAGACTGGTCGGCTGGTGTCAGGATATTGTGACTGGGTGGGACATCATGCTACATGTCTGCGGCATGATGCCCCGGTGCTAGACGTCACTATAAACTGCCACACTGCAAAACGATCGTTTTGCATGGAACTCCTTTATCGTTCTTAAGATTCTTATCAGTTCCAACCACAATCAAATATATTTTATGTCTCAGTCCCGCATATTCCTCAATGGGCTTTCTTCCTAGAATTTTCCCACGACTTTCTTGTTGGCAATGATGAGCAAGGGATGGTCATTCGAATATCTACTGGCGTCAACCTCGCACGCGAGTGATGCCACATAGACATCGTTGGTGGTAGTGTGCATCAGCTACAAGTCTATGTCTGAGTACAACATTGTAACGTTGTCACCCTGCATGAGAAGCTTTGACTGATCCAACAGAGACTCGCCAACATAGATGGGTTTCGTCCACTTTACGTTGAATTTCTTGCGGTGTAGGGCAACGACTCCGCTACTGAATACCTTACGTGACTCGAATGTCGTGTCGGCAGTCATTCTGTTTTTGTTGTTCACTATCCCGGATAAGCAGATTCATTTTCTCAGATTTTCCATGGTTTTCCCGAACTCAGCATTGTTCATCAGCTTGAAGTCCTTTTCAAATTCGTTCGTGCGACCGGTCACAGATCTGTATTGATCTGAATGTAAAGAGCTATTCACGCGCATTGTTGAAATCGCAGCACCGATCGATTTTACACACACGAATTTCTAAATTAAGATACAACTAACCGCATGTTCCGAACATGAACAACAAAGTAGATTTTGCGATAAGGTTCGGAACCAGCTTGGTGCATTTGGTGAACTTACTCTTGTGCTAGTTTTGCTTCTCATCCGCGACCGCTCACCGGTACGATTACACAACTGCTCGCGGAGAATTGACAGAACTTCCGGGGCCAGTGGATAATCGTTGTAGGTGTGGTGAAGTTCGTCTGGTATTCTAAGTCTATTTTGAAAAAATAGCCGCAATCTTTGTTGCCATCGTACTCGTGTATGTGTTACTGAATGTCTACATCCTCGCGATCGATCCACGTAAACTCACCTATAGTCATCGTTTTCATTATCGCCTAGCTATAGAGAGTACTTGTATAAACATACATAATATAACTGATTAGAAGGGCATGGTCGTATCCATCTGCGAGCGGGTTGTTTGCGCGAAACGATGACTCACCATGGAAATCCTACCGCGGATACCAAATTAGAAAAACAACGTTGAACAGTATCAGTTATCAATTCAACTCGATCTTATATTTTGACAGTAACGCATCCCAAGCCATTCCCGTTGATGAGGAGTAATGTGTCAGTAGTGAAGGGGGCGATATACGGACAATGGGACTTTAATGTTAAAAAGGGTGTTTGGAATATACGAACAAGGGGAATTTAATGGGGCGGTGGGGGGTCACTATGCGGACAAGGGAATGGGTGGGACGATATACGGACAAGGGAAATTGAACTTGGGTGGGACTATATACAGACAATAGGAATTGAACAAGGGTGACGTCACGGTACTGGACACTGGGAAAACAATGGCAACAATGTTGCAAGTGGCTGACTTCAATCGGGCGGATCAGTATGGCAAGGGGCCGACCTCAATACGCGCTACTCTAGGGACAAATAGAGATATAGACATAGAGACAGGGTTAGAGACATAGACAGAGACATATACATATACAGATTTATGAACATACATCTATCACACAAAAGATCGAATAAAAAAAATTTTAGGCAAGAGAGAATAGGCATCTTTTCGAGACAATGGAGGAGCCCTGAAAAGGGCCTTTTTTGTTAACATCATTCAGTTAACATAGAGGGCATCGCATGGATCTTCTTCTCTTCCTCAAACTTCGTCTGTGCCTCTGAACGGTAGAATAAGACACTCTTCAGATAGCCTTGCCTCTCCACATAGATTCTTCGTTTCCAAAGGACTGTCTGTGATCTGGGTAATTGTCCATGATAATTTGACATACATGGGATAGTCCGGGTGGAACAGCATCGGCGATAGGAGAGTAGAAGATTCTACATTAGTCCATATCTTGTGACGAGAACAGGTGAATGGAATGAGTGAACCGCGGTTTTTTATAGATGAAGAGCGGATTGAAACGGATTGAGTTCTTTCACCAATCCTAACACGCGTTACAAAATTCAGTCATAGTGCGGAGTCTGTCTCCCAATCCGAAGAGAGCTGCCTGTGACGTCACATTCCCTATATAGGTGCGCTAGCGTCGGTGCGCAGTGAATCAATGTGACAGAGTTAGAACATGACGGAAACTAAGAAGACGGTGAATTGGGGTGCACCAGCCGTGGAGACGAGAAGTGATGGCATAGCAGTGGCTACCAAAGCAAATACAGTCCTACTTCCAGAAGAGAACGATTTTAACTGGGATTTAGTGGATTTTCTCTCTTCTTCACAAGAATTTGTTCCGGTATCAGCACCTTCACCACCTTCTCCTTCCTTACCGTACGTCGAGGATTTTAAAAAGAGACAGAAAGAAGAATAGGCGAAATTTTTGCAACAGCAGAAAGAAGCAGAAGAAGCCTTCTCATTCAACAGCAACAGCGAGAAGAAGAAGAGCCAAGAAGAAAACGACAGGAAAAAGAAGAATCAGAGAGGAAACAATGTCTAGGAGAGAAGGAGTACGGTGAAAGTCAAACAGTAACGGTACTCTTAGACATTTTGGCAGAATTAAGGAGTCTGAAACAAATGTATCAGAAAAAAAGACCTTCCCGAGCCAAACACTCCAATCCCGTCAACAAGCCTACTACACCTGAGATACCAACGCCAGTGATTTCTACCTAATCTACGACAGTAGCAGGTCCAGAAGTAGACATTGGCCGTGGCAAAGGGATAAGGCAGTTAAAGCTCATTACTTCCCATTCCTGAGTTTGTTTTCTTAAGAAAAAGAAAACAAACACCCAACGGTCCTTTTAGGGCCACCCATCTCGCTCTAAAAGAGACTTCTCAATGTTGGATAAAATCAATTAAAACTCAAAATCCCTTTCTTTCCCCATGATGGACGTGTGTGAGTGCCTGAGTGTAAGTCCTCATTACAAAAATCAAAACCAAGAGAAACTTACGTTTTTCTTTCTGGTATATTCTCTGGTACAATCACAATTAAATTTCACAACATATCACTTTAAAAGTTTATTTTTCCTCTTCTTTGTCTTTTCACTCTAACCTTTTCTGAATTTCTTCACCTTCATAACTTTTCCATCTTCTTCTTCACTTTCTTCTCGTCTTCTTTTCTTCTCTTTCTTAACGTGTCTGGGTTCTTCCTTTTCGGAGGGTACCTCTTCTTCCTGTTCCGAACCCCTCTCCTCCTGTTCCTGTTGTTTCTTAGGGCAGTCTGAAGACCAATGTCCTTTCTCTTGACAATGATAACAGGTATCTTGACCTTTGTCTCTTTGAATCCCTGTCTTACGTTCACGTTGTGGATATTCAGAAGACCAATGCCCTCTCTTCTGACAGATATAGCAAGTATCTTGACTTTTATCTCGAAAGGAGGGGGAGTAGTCCGTCGGCTTCTTTGAAGAAAACCTTCGTATGACACCTCGCAATGCTCTGAACAGAAGTTAGATCTGTGTTGTCTCTTCCATCTTTCTGCTAGGACTGAGAGTGAAATGAATACTTTGAGGGAAGACACAGATCCTTTACACAAGGAAGACATTAGATCTTGTATATATATATATATATATATATATATATATATATATATATATATATATATATATATATATATATATATATATATATATATATATATATATATAGGGGACCATGTCGTTTAAAATATAATCATTTGACCTTTTGCAATCAAGATGAAAAGATCGCATAATTTCGTGAAGAAAGGAGAAGAAAGTAAGAGGCAGAAATGTGACCTATCGCCTCACACAGTAGCTGAAGTCTCGGCTCAAATTCATGCCAGCGATTTCGAAGATGACATGAGTCAACCAGAATCCAGACCTAGAGAGTCTACGTCAAACCAAAGACCGCCACCAGTAACCCCTGAAAACTACTACCACATTCGAGAGACGGATAAACGCTCCTCTAGGAAATTTAGAACCACAACCTACAAGTACACGGTGAAGTTTAAAGATTTCAAGTCCGACGTACCGCTGGAGAAGCAAAAGACTTCATCACCGATTTCTGGGATTCTTTGTTAACCACACTGAAATGACAATGTGAAGCCAAAGAAGACGATCGCTTGAGACTTTCTGTTTATCACAACAGTTTGAAGTCACCTGTTTGGATCGAGTTAACAGTCCAGCAGAACTGACACCTTCCAAATTCATCGACAAGACTGAACACGTGCAGCAATCCAAGGACAAGTTTCACATCACCGATGGAAAAGCGACACTGTACATCACCCACGTTTCTCTTCCCACAGGGACCGGACAACGCAGAAAAGTGTTATTGGTGGACGACCTTCGCAGCATCAAGCACAGGATTGTCTGAATTAATAATCCTAAAGACCAGATTTGTTTAGCCAGGGCCGTCGTGGTGGGACGAACGTATGCTGACAAAAACGACATGGCAGAATGGAAAAGAGCCTGGAAAACTATTCAAAAATCGAACCGAACCAAACAACAAAGAGAACCAGAACTCCTGTTACAGCAAGCTGGCCTTTCTAAAGACACGCCCTGTGGCATTCCTGAAATGCAAAAATTGCAAGACGTCTTAGTTCCATACTACACCTTGGAAGTACACATTCAAGAAGTGCGCGGACCTCTGTTGTTTCGAGGCATAAATTTCAAATAGGGAAATATATTCACGTCTATCATCACTATCAAAATTTCGATGACATTACCAGTATCACTGGATTCCTAGGATACGGTTATTATTGTGAGAAATGTGACTATGGCTATAACAATAGAGAGCAACACAAGCAATGTGGATCGAAATGTGAGGAATGTTTGACCTCTAAACCCTCTCTTGACTAAGGACAAGCAGGAGTGCATTGCCCGACTTCTCAGAGCACTTTTCTGTTACCAACAAGATCTGAAAACGCAAGGTTCACAGAAGAAAAGTGCTTGTCAACTCCTGAGATTGTGTCCTACGTGTGGACAAGTTATAGGTAGCAATAATGCCAAGGAACACATTTGTCCAGGAAAGAAACGATGTCACATTTGTCACCAAATCGTGGACTTGGAACACGAATACTACATTCAAAAATGCCAGCCCCAACAGAAGGAGGATGAAGAAGATGACCAGAAAAAAGCGGATTTCATCTTTATCGATTTCGAATGCATGCAAGAAACTGGCATTCACATGCCTAATTTCTGCTTGGCTCATCGAGCGTGCGAGAAGTACATCCAAGAGCATATCTTTAGTCATTGCCCGCACTGCAGCAAGATTCCTGGAGGACGTGAAAAGATCTTTCGGGGACCTAAAACGCTGGCCGATTTTGCCCAATGAATCTTAGACTCTATTGACAAAACCTGGAGCCAAGAGGACATCGAACATTATGGAGATTGTCATCGCTATGCCACGGTGATGGCTCACAATTTCTCGGGATACGATGGACAGTTTCTTCTGAAATACTATACGGAACAAGTCACTAAACACCCTAAAGTCACCTTGAACGCAGCCAAAATCATCTCCATGCAAATGGGACAAGTGCATTTTAAAGATTCGATGAGTTCCTTGGCCATGCCATTGAGCCGAATGCCTAAAACGTTTGGAATGACAGAAATGGCCAAAGGCTATTTTCCATACTTTTTCAATACCGAAGCCAATGAAAACGCCGTTCTCTCACATTTGCCTGATGCTCCCTCCTATGACCCCGACAACATGCGCACCAAACAACGAGAAGCTTTCTATGCTTGCTACCACAGACTCGCTTCAGACCCCGTCGACTTTCAGGAAGAAATGTTAAAGTATTGTCGATCCAACGTGGACATTTTACGGCGAAATGGTGTGGAAAATTTCGAGAATATTTCATGGAGCACGGAGGGATCGATCTTGTGAAGAAAGCCTGCACCAATGCCAAAGCGTGTTCCTTAGTGTACCCAAACGATTCATGCCGGAAAAGACCCTGGCTGTCATACGCCCTCAAACGACGAACTTTGTCAAACGTCAATACTAGGTCAAATCCCTATGCTGGCTACATTACTTGTGTGACAAGGAAGACAAATGGATCCAACACGCCCGAAACAGAGGAGGAGAAAAGACCATCGGAACGCATTCGGTGGATGAATGGGACTTAGAAAACCTCAAGACCGTGTACGAGTTTAACGGTTGCTTATTTCACGGATGTCCCATCTGCTACCCTTAACGGTACAACCAAAATCAGCTTTTACAACGTACCTTGGAAGACTTGTACGAGGCCACTTGTCAGCGGCGCTTAAAGTTAGAATAGCAAGGATACCAAGTGGTGGATATGGGGGAACACGAGTACAATCGCAGTTTGAAAACCGATCCCGAGTTTAAACGCATCGTGGAAAGTCACAAGCTGGTGGACCCACTGAACCCACGGGACAGTTTGTACGGAGGACGGACAAATGGCACATGTTTGCTGTACCAAGCTGACGAGGAGAAAGGAGAAGAAATCAAATACTTGGACGTGTGTTCGCTGTATCCTTACGTGTGCAAATATTGTCACTTTTCCGCAGGACACTCGCAATTGGTGATGGAACACATCGACCTGGACAACATTCAACAATACGAAGGACTGATTAAATGTAAAGTCTTGCCTCACACAGACTTGTTCCACCCCGTTTTACCTCACCAATGCCAAGGAAAACTGATGTTTCCCTTGTGCCGTACTTGTGCCGAAACGTGCAACCAAGACCAACCTTGTTAGCACACCCAGGAAGAACACGCCATGACGGGAACGTGGGTCAGCGTGGAATTGTTCAAAGCTCTGGATCTGGGATACCAATTGTTAAAAGTGTACGAAAAAATTTACCACTTTCCCAAGACAGAACAATACCACAACGGCGACGAGACTCAGAAAGGCATTTTCGCAGACTACGTGGATGACTTTTTAAAACTGAAACAAGAAGCCAGCGGCTATCCTTCCTGGTACCACACTCCCGAAGACCAAAGGAAATTTAAAGAGAAATACTTGGAGCAGGAAGGCATCATTTTAGATCACGAAGGTCGACGATCGTTTGTCAAGGTGATGTTGAACTGCTTGTGGGGCAAAATGGCACAACGGCCTTGCTTACCCAAGACGGAGTATTTGACAGTAACTTCCCGCTACTTCCAGATTATTCACGACAAAATCAAATACATGAAACACGTGGACATTCTTCGGGAAGACTAAATCCTGGTCAGTTACGAAGAAGAACTGGACTTTGTACAAGCCGACGAATTTGGAAAAGTCATCATTGCGGCCTACGTGACAGCCCATGCTCGCTTAAAATTGTACGAAGCTTTACACCAGTTAGGATATGGTGTGATGTATTTTGACACGGACTGTTGCATCTACGTCGATCGCCTGGGTCACCGGCATCTTGACATCGAGGGAGATCGTTTAGGAGCCTGGACGGACGAGCACCCCGACGACAAGATTCTACGTGTTGCTAGTGGCGGTCCCAAAAGTTACGGCTACGAATACTGGAACCCCCAAGGAGAAGTGCACACGGAGTGTACAGTGACAGGATTGACTCTCAGTTATCGCACCAGTCGAGTGTTGAACTTTGGGGTATTCAAAGAAGCCTTGCAGTCTGGAGAGGATCAACATTTTAAAGTGACCACCTACGAGCCTCACAAGATTGTACGTTTAGCCACAAACCAAATCGTCAGTCGACCCTTAGAATAACTGAATCAAATCGTGTACCACAAGCGAGTGCAGCTTCTCAACCGCTTCACTTTACCGTACGGACACATCGATATTGGTCAGCATATAATAACGGAAAACGTCCAAGATCGATAGTTCATTGTGAATACCATTGCCAAGCGAGAAAGATGAACCCTAACAAACAGATAACATTCAAGTTCGGTGATTCTCAAATGGAGTGCGATGCTGTATCTTGCGATTGCAGGGATGCCGTACTCTGTGACCTCAGCGATTCAGTACAACATCATGGCAACTTTGCTATGACTACTACTACAATACCTATCATGGAAAGTGATGCTGTGCGCGTCAGACCTGACTGATGCGAAAGCGATGCCACTCGTTATCGTGGACTGGTTTTCATTGTCAATGTCATCCTCCACGTGAAACCATGCGGCTACCACTCTATGGATGTCATCCATGCCTGAGCAAACTACTGCGGGTTTCACCGTACCCTCATCGAAATGAACCTGTGAATGAAGAATATTCGTTCCCTGTGCGTTGTCTGAATACTACGACTTTGAAAGTCGTTTCCAAACCTTCCGAGGAAAGTGGCCTAAATATCTAGGAAGACAGAAGACTTTGGTTGCTACTGATTCTACTTACATAGTGTCCATACTACAACGAATTCAAGAGGAAAACTTAGAAGATTACCAAAGCCTTTTACGCTATCAAATATTGTCTGTAGAGGAAATTCTGTGCGGTGTGTGGTCTGTGAACTAGTGACTAAACTATTTGTATACATCGACGGAGTACGATCAGTTCTGTGCCAAACGTACACTTATCACCTCCGACAAAAGAGGGTATAAAAACTTGCTACCATGCCACGACCTTTATCATTAGTGATACAACATTTGCCGTGGAAGGAAATCAATGACAGTATTCAGTCTGTAGAGGACTACAACGTTTATTACGATAACTTTGTCCATTGAATTGGGGTCGACGTGTGGTGTGTGTCTTAGTGACTTCCTTTCTGGGATTTCGTTTACCAGCCGATTCCTTGTGGGCTCTGTACAATATGTGCTGTGAGGTACCACCAACAAATGAGGGTGGTACCTTTTTAATGTACACGAGAGACTCATTACGTTAAAAGCCTTGCGCTTTCATATCGATACTTTTCGACATCTACGGGAAAAAAGATTCGTCAACCTTTAGTCACTGAAGATGTTTACGAAGATGTGTGCGTAGCTTGTGGCTTACACCCTTACTGGCCAGATGAACGTGACTGGAGAAGTTTGGGTTTCGAGGCTTGGAAAAAAAAAGCGGTAAACTATGCCCAAGATTTGTGATCATAAATTCAAATGTTCAGTGAAAAAGGTAACTTTTAAACCTGTGTTAGCCACAGTTTCAGAAGAAGAAGAACCCGAGGAAAGCCACCCTATTCAGGACAGGATTGTCATTTACATGGATATCCCCGAAAGGTCATTCCGGCAGGACCCTTGTGTGACTGTGCCAAGTGTAGAGCCTCTAAGAGCATTACAAACTGACCCTAGGACACCACACCTTCGTCACCAAACATGTTGTATAGTGACTTGTTTATATTCCACTTTGATCGTTTTGATGTGTATTTTATCGATGTACTTAACCATTTGGCTTTAATGTATTTTTGTCCTTCGTGTTCAATTTTTAAAATGTTTTGAAATAAACGTGTTCTGAACAAAAGTATAAAAACTCATGTCTTGTCTGTCTTCGTTTCAAAAGTGACATTCCCTTCACTATGGCTACCTCTGCTGTCTCTTCTACCTCTTCCACCACTTTCAAAGTTATCGACGAAAACTTAAATCGTGCCAGTTGGAAGGCCTTGTATCTTCAACATGTCAATTGTTGGACCGAGCGGTTCAGGGAAAACCGAATTTGTCAAACATAAAAATAATTTGATCGATCGTCCACCTCAACGTATCGTGTGGTGTTACAAAGAGTGGCAATCGGCGTACAGCCTTCTGAGAGAAAGTCAAGGCGATTTCATCATAAGGATAGATTCCTCTGCGTGTAAGCAAGCCGAATGTTTCGAGTTCATCAAGAGAAACACCACCGTATAGGCGAGTGATCGTAAAATGGTCGTTTCTGTTCGTTGCAAGGTTGCTCACAAGTTTGTCAAGGCTAGAATGGAGAAACTGCAGTGAATCAATGAACTGTAGCTGGCCTACCCAAAATGCATTTGTATTTTACTATAAATAATGCATATTTAAGGCATCGTCGAGCTCCCGGGCCAACCAGTAATGCGATCAAGTGAGATTTATAACATTCATAATAACGTGTTCTATTGCGAAGTTCCCGTTTTCCATGGCATACGCCTTTGAATCGATTATGTCCCAATGCCATTGAAATTTCTGCATATACTCTAACACTGTAATCGGTAGTATGAAATACTATTCATCTATCCTCACGATTCATGGTTGGTGTAACCTGAAGCGGCTCTTTATCATGGTTTGTATAACCTAACTCAGATGTTTATCAGATTATAATGCACTGGATGGTATACAATGTTAAAACAATCAGCAACCATTAAAGACGTTACATAGCCTATGATGATGTTGAAGAGTCTCGCAAACAAGATATTTCGTCACGCGGTAGCAGCCTCTGAAGCTTCGTATCAATTAGTTCTTCCCGTTCCAATAAAATTTTCTTTAAGCAGATATTTTGTGAAATCACTGCACACTTGTCGTTGTGATAATACATCAAACCAACTCGAAACTGTGCATCGATTATACATTCACATCCAAAGATTTCAAATATGTTGTTGAGCTTGTCTTTGAACCTGAAATTCTCTATGATTGCCGTGTCGTCCTTTAGTATTGGCTGTATGGGTTCTGTCTCTTTGCATTGGAATAACTTTTCACAAAAATGCCGCCATTTCCTAGGGCTGTTTATCATTTCCGAACATTTCTTTGGCACTGCAAATGAATGCATTGGTGTGCATACGTGTGATCGTCATTGGTGCTTCTATATATTATACACTAAATGTATTTCTTTAATTGATTTACCCCTGACGGTAATCGCAAAGATTTTAGAATCTCTTCATTCTCATTGTCGCCTTCACTCTCTTCGCCGGGTGTTTCACTATCTTCAAGGTCATCAACGATTGAATTCGCTCGCACCCGCGACTCGGTTAACGTCAGCGATTTAAAGTTCTCTTGTACACTATCGTATAATTACTTTTCTTGAGTTCTATTATATTCTTCACCAACTTTTCGTCTTGTTGGCTCCAACTCATTTTGTAACCAGGTTAAATTCATCAAGTTGCTTCGAGTACGTCTTTGAAAAATTATATAGCATGTTTGGACAACTTTGATAAATCGATATGAATAATTCAAGCTAAATAGCGATTTAATCTTATATTTAATGTTACAAACGCACTATTAATTTAGTTAATTAAATCCCTCATTAGCCGCAGACGTAAATTCTTTCGCAATACTATATATATCAAACTGTGTGGTTTCTCACAGCATTGTTCAATAGTCATCTGCAATTCTCTAATAGAGAATCGCTTATACATTGCTAGCGTATATCGATCTGCATGAGAGCTCACAACACTGCATCTCCCTACCCACAGGGACTCAAGTAAACTACTCTCACAAAGGTACACGTGTGCAAAATATTTCTAGTGGGAAATGTTATAGGGAAGCTATAAGGTGTTTCGGGCCTGAAAAGCCAGAGTTGGTCAGACTGTCTCAAAGCTCCATTATTACACTACTCTGCGACGTGATGTTAATTCCTGTAGTTTCGCTAATCGTCATATTTTATTATCATCAATAGCAATAGACGTTGACAAAAAGAACTATGATTTTCCTAAGGCTTGTCAATAGCTGCAATAACTGCATAACTTAGATTTTTTAGCGGACTCACTGGGATCGGATGTGAAGAGTTCACTGGCTCCGTCAAGATACATTCTCCTTTAATCAGCAATAATTCTTTTGGAAACTTAAATAGGTGCATTTGTATGTGGTTTAAATAGAATATAGGTACGCTGCATCTTTGATATAGCTATGGTTGTACAAACTTGTAATTAAAAGGAAACTCTGCAATCCTTGTTTCCTTGTAATAAAAAATGTATATATGTCATGTGTGTGTGTGTGTGTGTGTGTGTGTGTGTGTGTCCTTTAAATTACAAGTTTTTACAACAATAGCTATATCAAAGATACAGCGTACATATATTTTAATTATACCACATACAGATGCGCCTACTTACGTTTCCAAAAGAGTTAATTCTGATTACAGGAGAAAGTGTATTGACGAAGCCAGTGAACTCTTCACATCCGACCCCAGTGAGTCCGCTAAAAAATCTTAATTCTGCAGTAAACATAGAATTATAAATATATACCAAACAGAACAGAAAGTGTTATTCCTGGATTCTATAGAAGAATGCTTGATAATAGTTGGCAGAATTAATAATTTAATACAAATAACATTATCATACAGGTTAGAGACTTTTAATTCGCAATCTACGGAGATTCGAACCCTAGGTCCGCGAGTAAACGGCACCCATCGCCTTGTCTGCACACACCAGCCCATATTCCGTCACGACTAAGCACGCATCACCAAAAACTGATGGCACTGAATCGGTGTTATATGAACTCGTGTGTAGCAGGATTCTGGAACGACTGTGTATATATATGAGAATTAATTACTAGGTCGTCATGCGAGTGTGTCTGCTACACACGAGTTCACATAACACCGATTCAGTGCTATCATTTTTGGTGATGCGTGCTTAGTCGTGACGGGATATGGGCTGGTGTGTGCAGGCAAGGCGATGGGTGCCGTTTACTCGCGGACCTAGGGTTCGAATCTCCGTAGAGTACGAATTAAAATTCTCTAACCTGTATGATAATATTATTTGCAAATATATATATATATATATATATATATATATATATATATATATATATATATATATATATGTGTTGTTGTTGTAGGGTTTAACGCCATTTTTCAGCACAAGATAGGCTATACATGGCGGCCAGTATTAATGGTGGGGGAAGAACCCTGGAAAACCCCGGGAAGAATCACCGACCCACGAAAAGCTACTGGCAGGCTTTCTCACGTACCCACGTTAGCCGAGCCTGAGATTCGAACCCACGCAGACAGAGGTGAGATGGCAGTGATCCGGAACGGTGAGCGCTTTAGACCACTCGGCCACTCGGAGCCCCTATATATATATATATATATATATATATATGAGGAGGATATATATATATATATATATATATAAGTATAGAGAGAGAGAGAGAGAGAGGAGAGAGGGAGAGAGAGAGAGAGAGAGAGAGAATGATACGCTGTATTTTTGATCTACCTCAAGATGTACATATATGTGTATATATAAAGGTAACAAATTGTGTACAGTGGTAATAATAGGATCTCAGTAGAAATACACTCTGATCAAATGATATGTAAGACGAAGCAAAATTAGACAACTTATTAAGGGTATCAATCTACTGCAGCGAATCACAAAGTATGTTAGGTATCAAGTAGTCTTGATTGCACAGTACTAGTATTTTAATTAGTGTCTGTATATGGATTGAAGCCGAAGAGAGAATTATTTCCCATTGCTGTCTCTCTACGACATCTTTTTCATTAATTATATATTTGGGGCTTGTAATTTCGACTTCTGGAATTTAGAAATCTGAACATTTACATTGCATAGAAAGTACTGGAAGGATTGGCTAATAAGTTAGGCCTTAAGTATTTAGAGCACGACAAAAAGGGCTCTGTAACTCTTTGCAATTCCATTACATGAGATTTAAAGCACGACAAATGGGCTCTGTATCTCATAGTAATTACACTACATGAGATTTAAAGCACGAAAACGTGGGCTATGTAACTCTTGGTAATTCCACTACATGAGATTTAAAACACGTCAAAAGAGACTCTGTAACCCTGTAATTTCACAACATTATATGTCATTGAAAATGGATTATATCAGTTTTACTGTGAGAAAGAAGAGAAAAGAATCAATGAACTTACTAACGTAAAGTAAACGATAAAGAAACGTGATAAATAAAAGCTATCCATGTTCATGGTCAAACTGTCATAATCATACGTAAATATTCAGGCTTGTGTACGTGGGCTACCAGTAGTCTCTATTTCACCTTTCCAAAGTCTCAGGAAAAAAACAACAATTTAAGCATTGAATCCAATTTTAGTGTTTTGTTTTTTGTTGAATTTTTATTTTTATTTTTTTTTTTCATTTTTTTTTTTTTTTTTTTTTTGTTTTGTTTCGTTTTTCACCCGCCCTTATTTCAGGCCATACAAACTAGTATGCGGCCAATATGAAAAACTTTGGATGACGCAAACCTGATAGTATTATGACACCGTTTTAAAAAGAACATTCTTGTAGAGTCAGAGTATTTGAGATTGAGTCACCTTACAAGAAAATGAAAGTGGTCCCCTTAGGTGAAATTGGTTACGTTGCACATTTGATGTCCTGGACCTTATGAAAAGAAAATTAACGTACACAGAAACAACTGAAGGCATTGTCTGATTTTATTTTGATGCAAGTGCACGTTGTTCAATTATGTTCCTTGGATTTAGAGACTCTTTAATTCTGATATCAATAAAAACAGATAATAATGTTTTACGTTTTTAATCTACAGTTACATTATTTTATCAAAAGTTAAAGTCGAACCCAAAATATTCACTAAAAGGATTTTGACTCTTTATCAAATCATTTGCTTAAGGTTATTGCTTTTTGCAGCACTCTTCGTACTATCATCAGAAAATTTAATTCAAGGACTTGAAATGCCCTTATTATGCGTTCAAGAAAATAGATAATATTTTGCCAATAAAATACAGTTTGATGGATTATGCAAAATGTCTTTCATAGTATCTATGCTTCTTACATTCTCTGTAGGGCTGAATCACAATATAAACTAACAATACGAGTTATGTATGCCAGCTCTTATTTTTTTGTTGCTGTAAGATATCGTAATGTTCATCTCACACCCGCCACAGTGTTAGCATCTGTCTATGTTTATGTATATGATTTGCTGTAGGTAATGCATATGCCTTTCATGTTTTTCGTATAGATCGTTGTTATGTATATTTAATTTGCATTCGTTATTTTTTTTTCTCCATGAGTAAATGTTATGTATAAGTGTATTTTGCACTGGTATCACCCCAATATTTGCTTGTTGAATAATCTTTGTATTATTTCTAAAATAGCAACAACTTAAATTTTAACTTAAACTTATATTTCAGCAATTAGCAGATCTCAACACTTCTTAGAATTGTTGCTGTTTTTTGTCTAGTCTAAAAAGTACAGCGTCGGGAAAATGCAATCTTTGCAGATTTAGGGAAATATTATGAAAGTGACCACTCAAAGCACCAGTTAATCAAAAGACCTTTCACGGTATCAGCAAAGGAAAGTTCATTTATTAACATTCCTTTACACATATGTTTCTGTAGTGTGTATTGCGCTGAACCCATTATCCGTAGGAAAGATAGATTAGGATCTGTACCAAAGAAAATTAACGTATTCATGCTGATGTGATTATTTATAGACAGAATTAATGGTTGTGCTAGAATTAGTAACTGTTACTTTCTGGGATGAAGACCAAGTAGCTTCTTTTAACATCAACCAAGCGAACGTCGGGATATCTAAATTATAAAAGTGGTGTATAATTTTGCAACGCTTTCGATCTTTAAGAAAACATAATTACATATCTATTGTTTTTACGCAATTACAGTTTAAATTCCCAGACCGCAAATCATGATTAGAAATTAAACTTCCGGACCACACGCTGGCTTCGAACGCGAAAAATTTGCATACACATCGACGAAGATTGAGTTAAAAATTGCAATATTTGGTATATTTCCACAAATTTTCCAAGCTCGTATTTCACATAGATATATAACAACTTGTCAGTTCAGCTAGACCAAGCTACCTGTTACAGACCGTGCGTTTAATACTGTAATCAACAAGACAGGGCTCCATTGCCAAGAAGAATCCATAATTCTTTTCTAATACAGCTACTTTAGTCATTTATTTGCTGTGACAATAACAGGGCCGATAAATATTGGTTTATAACCCTTGCATTCCGAAGTACTTACTGTGATTATCTGTTCGTTTTGTTTTCTGATTTGTAATTAAATGTATCTGAAAAAGAAGTACTTGTTAATAGTTGATTGTAATTACTCGACTGAGTAAGGAAAAGTTACACAATATTAAAATATTTTATTTGTTTATTGAAACTGCTAAAAGCGGGATGTAAAAAGGAAACAAAGTAGTCATATTGGACTATTATTAATCAGATAATCTAATATTTAATTATTTATATTCAACAATTATTGTTCAGACACCCTCGTATTAAAGTAATAATATTGGACGATTATTGCTCAGACACTCTCATATTAAAGTAATTACACTGGACAATTATTACTCAGGTACTCTCATATTAAGGAGACATACATATTTCAGAATTTCAGACACGCACAAAATTCCATACATCTACTTTTGATAAAGAATTCATGTTTGCAAAATTGCACAATCTTAGTTTCATTTTTATTCTTGAATCATTGTAAAGATTTCTAATTTCTATGATTATCTACATAACGTGTTAAACAGTTCCCTGTATGACACAGCAAAATGTATTCTTGAAGTGATATTTTTGTATATGGAGAAATGAAAGAAAGAGAAGCAATTTTTGAATGGCATTCTAATCTGAAATTGTAACCGGTTTCTCTTTTATGACTTGTAATCATGTAACATGTATTACCGACGAGTTGATATTGATTTAAACAATTCTTTATTATTTTGAAGATGCAGCAATATCAGATTTAAAGCATGTTTAGTCCATCGGTTTTGACTTAACTGCTTCGAACCGCTCCGGTGGCCTAGTGGTAGAGCGTCCGCCTCGGATGCGGGAGCTCGCGGGTTCGAACCCCGGCCGAGTCATACCAAAGACTTTCAAAAATGGCACTAACAGCTGCCTCGCTTGGCGCTCAGAATTAAGAGGTTAGTGTTAGGACTGGTTGGCCTGGTGTCAGGATAATGTGACTGGGTGGGACATCATGCTACATGTCTGCGGCATGATGCCCCAGTGCTAAACATCACTATAAAATGTCACACTGCAGACATATGACTGAAAAATTGTTAAAGCAACGTTAAAAATCTAAATCACACACACACACACACACACACACACACACACACACACACACACACACTGCCGTCGATGCATTGCATTTAAGAGCCCCAAAGAACTTAAATCACGCATTTCGAACTCCTGTCTTCATTTCTGTATGTATCAATCACTACAATAACTTTAAACTACCACTGATCCACTGATGACTATAAAATCATTAGTATACTATTAGTCAATAGCTATAAATAGTTTCTGTACGTAGTTTATTGATTCTAGCACAGGATCAAACGAATAGTTAACTAGTATGTAGCCGATGCATTCTTTGCCGCTTTCATGGCCAGTTCTACACCTGATAAAACCATGGTATGGGAGTGAATATTTCAAGATTGGTTCTTTTCAAAAGTTCCTGTTATTTACTTTTATATAGTTATTTTTCTTTAAAAAAAAGCATTTTTACAAATTGTTTTCAGCACATGTTTGATACCAAATTATATAAGAGTATATACATTTCTGGTAGTGAAATTTCATATAGAAAATTCACTACATGTTTTGTTTACATTCTTCTAGAATACTATCTACTCTAACCAACTCTTTAGTTGCGCTACTGTTTATGTACACTTTCATCTCTGATTCATCCTTCTGTTTCACCTGTAATAAGTCATATTTCATAATGTATTTCTTGCGCACAATGTCCTGACATATCAAAGAGTACGCTGTTCAACTAAAACTATCAGCATAAAGAACATCGTAGATATTGGCCTGCTGCGTGTATTTTAGAATGATAATTATGGCTATGAGGAAAAGTAGCTATCATGTTATAGACAAGTAATGGAAACATTTCGCCACTAATTGATAGACCTATAATAACCTTCTAAACGTAAATGGCAATAATATAGTCATTGTGGTACAAAAATTGTAGTAATCTGTCATTTGAAACCGTTGGGTGACGTAAAAGCACAAACAGCTGTGACCATATCGAAGGTACTTATTTAGAATCTAAATGACAGTCAATAAGACTTACATCAACCCACATACATATATGTACATAATATATTATAGACTGAAATACACACACACACACGCGTGTGTGTATACCGTGATCATATACAGTTTCACATAACATTTCATGAATTCACATAACAAATGCATCCTCGTCCATATACACAAACCATCCTCGTCCATATACACAAACATACATATCAGGGCATAAAGAACTTTTGAATCTCCAGGAAACTAAAAGGTCTAAATACTTCAATACTATCGAAGCAAACAAGACCTAAAAAAAAGATGGACCAGTTGTAAGCAGCTTGCCATATATAAGTACAGTCTTCAGCAGAAGCTATCCGCACATTGCACGCTTGCATTTAATGTAATTCCGACCTTTGATACATCTATTAAAATCCTTACAGATTCAGCTGCTTTGCGTTTTAAAATAAACTGCTTTTACCATTTCAGTCTGCTCTTGATCTTGCTATTTGTACTATATTTGCTGGATGGAATTGTTACAAAACTGATTTTCCATGTCAGGTAGTTCCGGGTCTTGCTATTTGTACTATATTTGCTGGATGGAATTGTTACAAAACTGATTTTCCATGTCAGGTAGTTCCGGGTCTTGCTATTTGTACAATATTTGCTGGATGGAACTGTTACAAAACTGATTTTCCATGTCAGGTAGTTCCGGGTCTTGCTATTTGTACAATATTTGCTGGATGGAATTGTTACAAAACTGATTTTCCATGTCAGGTAGTTCCGGGTCTTGCTATTTGTACTTTATTTACCAGATGGAATTTTTTAAAAGTCTTTAATTTTAGAAGATTATGCAAGTATGGAAAGCAAATGCTATTTAAAATCTTTTACTTCTTGATAGCTATATGCCCGGGTCTAGTTTATATGCACTATAGCAATATGCCATGGTCCAGTTTATATGCACTATAGCAATATGCCATGGTCCAGTTTATATGCACTATAGCAATATGCCCTGGTCCAGTGTATATGCAGTATAGCAATATGCCCGAGTCTAGTTTATATGCACTATAGCAATATGCCATGGTCCAGTTTATATGCACTATAGCAATGTGTCATGGTCCAGTTTATGTGCACTATAGCAATATGCCCGGGTCTAGTTTATAAAAGTTTTTGATGCATGGGCTATGCTCGCAATAAATTGGTAGCTTGCAATGGTTAACCCCTTTTCTTTGTCGGTATGATCGGATTTTAGGACCCGCTATGTTAATGTAGGGTCAAATGAAGGAAATAACGAAGTAGAGACAGCCAGAGACAAATTTTGGGAAATCTTGGGCCGTTTGAAATACGTGTCATAAAATTATATTTTCCAGAATGGTTGTTAATAAAGGCGGACTAGAAAGAATTATTCTGTCTTCAGTGGGAGTGTTAAAATCTGGCGGTTAGAGAAAGTTAGTCCTGATTGGCTAAGCTAAACGAGGGGGTGTTTCCCAGACGAAATTCAATGTTTTAAGCAATTTCCCTTGCGAAATTTGGCCGTCCAAGCTTTTCTGTGGAAGGGGAAGATATTGACTCCGACATCAGTACAAAGTTAAAACTGCCCAAGCGACGAGGTCTGTCAGAAGTTGAGGGACACGGGAAGATAGATTCGGCTGTATAGAAAGAGCTAGTCTCGAAAGGGCGCAGAGGGAAAAATAGCTCCATACCTGTTTCACGTAGAGAGAAAAGATAACAGACAGCCAAGTCATGGTTGATGACTCGAAGAGGTTGAAGAGAGAGAGAGAGAGAGAGAGAGAGAGAGAGA
>JAECUM010017606.1:0-56778 GCA_016617855.1 Megalonaias nervosa
ACAAAAATGTTTTTTTTTCTTCAGGGAACCCTTAATTTTCAAAAATAAGGTCTCTACAAAGTTGTAGGGTCCAGCTCTACTGCTGCTTTAGAGCTTCCGCCTTGGATGCGGGAGATTGTGAGTTCGAACCCGAACCGAGTAATATCAAAGACTTATGAAAAATGGTATTAACAGCTGCCTTGCTTGGTGTTTGCATTAGTAATAGAGTTGCCACCTGTTCAAAATATTTCTTTTTATACTTTCATGTCAATAAGTTGGCGATATATGGGATTTACTTTGTTGATCTATGTGTGTGGGCTCTTACACGGCATCATTTATTAACATTAAACTTCACTAAAGGTGAATTTGGGATTAGTATATGTTTACCAATTAGATAAACAGAGAGAGGGCATGTCCTTTTATTATTTTATGAGAGAGAGAGAGAGAGAGAGAGAGAGAGAGAGAGAGAGAGAGAGAGAGAGATGTGATAACATAAACTTTCAATCAGTAACACTTTGAGATGACCCCCATGATCCAATTAGATTAGAAATTTACTTGCTTATCCACTGCTCTAAAACCGCATATAAAAAGTGCTTTAGTTCCAGCAGAATATATTACTACATGTATTACTACATGTATTACTACATGTATGTATTTAAACTCTTTCAATCCCATGGGCGACAGCAGTAGATACTATATTATCATCACATAAATTAATGTGAAAGCATAAACATCCACTCGCGCCGTTTGCGCCTTAGATTATCAGTTTGATTTGTCATGTGACCAATAATATGTATCGACAAGCTGTATTTCTAGACGAGGAAGGCCCTACATAGGCTGAAGTTTGACCATCTTTAAGCATGACTTTCAGCCATTTAGCTCGAACACAAGGTTAATTTCAACAATTTTGAATCTAACACAAGAAAGAAGAACAGTAAAAATTTTGAAAATTTATTCAGTAGTGCTTCTTTAAAATATCTTTTGTCCAACAGAAAGAATTGCAGATGAAATTTATCACTGATGATTCCAGCAGATTAGCTGCATAAATAATTAAGTGAAAGCCAAATTGGTCCAAATTATATTTTTTTTAGTTTGGTGGGTGAACTGCAAAAAATATTATTTATTTTGTAAAAAAAAATCACAGAAATCAGTTAGATTTTGGTATGGTAAAGTTTTGAAATTATGAGTACATTCCAGCATTGATAGGTACGTTTTGTTTTGGGTATGTTTGGGCATTCATAAGTACATTTTGTTTTGGGTATGTTTCGACTTTGGTACATTTTGGTCAAGGTATGTTTTGACTGTAAATCCAAGAAATCCTATGCTATGCCCTCATAGAACTGTACAGCCCTGGTGTTTATAACGTGTGAGGTGTTCATACCAGTTTACTCGACCCTGTACTCGACTTAGGTTTATTCCAATGTTGTGTTTGCAACAGTTAAGTTGGTTTGATTCTTAAATTGTTACCAAGTTTTTGACAAAAATGAACAAATAAATGATTAATATAAGGCGATGTCATAGGGAACGAGGTTGAGAATTTATGTTCTACATGCCAATATAATTTTTAAGCAGTCCATTAATATTTCTTTCATTTCATGTTGGATCCACCTCTGCCATACACATTTTCTGTCAGTTGCCAAATGGAATTATATAATGTCAGCCATTACATGTTCTTTCAGGATGGTTGCCTATGTCTGAGCTGTAAAATGGTGTAGATCTGCATTAACCTACATGTTGATGGCTTGATATAAACAACTGTATACAGTTTAAGGATGTCCGTAGTTAAACCATTAATAGACGTATCAATGCATTGATACTTTTCCATATTAATACAAAAGGTGAAGAATCGATACGAAATGATACTGCCCTATAGAAGGTACACTAATCTTAAGCAGTTGCGAATAATGATTTCTTTTTGCCTTTTTTATTCTTTCAGTTGAGAATTCATCTGGGACAACTGTCTCAGACATGTTCATGTATTTATGTCAAATTTAAAAGAAAACAAAACAAAAACTTTGATAACACGCATTTGCCTTCTATATATGAACACAAAATGACTAATATTGTTTGAATCTCAACCGCCCCCATGTTAATTAATTTATCTCATTAGAATGTTCAGCTACTGATATCATATGTTAACGTAAAGAAGACAATCCAGATTTTGTTCCCATGTATGACTTAAAAGCTTTACTGATCATTTTATAACTGATTTACTTGAAGCGTCGATTTTTCTTTGTATCTTGTTTACTTGGATCAAATTTGAAGGCTACACGTTTGATGTGTCACGCAATGAAATATATTACATTCAGTTCTGATTGGTGGTTATTGTTTGTTAGTTCTGATTGGTGGTTATTGTGTGTTTAAGTGCAGGGTACACCAGTCAGAACTAACTGCAGCTCATTTATTGAGTGACATAATGAAAGCAATGCGTTATAATCAAAACCCAATCCAAATGGACACAAAACAACAGATAAGCTTCGCACAAAATTGTCTATTATATGATCTATAAAATACTCAAGTTGTACATTCAGAATAAGTTTGGAATGTCTTCTTTCATATTGATATATGTAATCAGCGACTGACTATGCCAAAGGGATTAAAAAAAATAAAAAAATAAAAAAATAAATATATGGCACAGGTGTATCGTTTCAGCCCTAATCCATCGTATCTTGTGTAGCAGTCGCTATATACATGATTGTGGTGTTTTGATAATTTTGTGGTTTTAAAAGCAATTCTTTTTTTGTTTAGGCTATTACTTAAAGTTTAATTGCATAGTTAACAATTCCGGCTCATTTGTAATTATTAAAATTCAAAGATCAAGGTGTAAATTATCCCCCAAAACTCCTACATAACCTCTAGAAGCTTTATAGAATGAGAGAGATGGGGGTGGGGGCGGGAAAGAGAGAGATGGGCATTATACAATTAAGTTCTTTTGTTAACCACAAAATCTGAAGACGTCAACAGAGAAAGACAACTTGTCGGCGTTAATGACAATATGTGTTGGGCTGGTGATTACTTCCAGAGCTAATCCTATTTTTGTTTTGCAAAATCAGGGCAAGAATAACATCAACTTTAATTCGATACCCAATATGTTAATTCGATACCCAATATGTTAATTCGATACCCAATAATATTCCTGCAAAATGGAAAAATGAAATCCATTAGACTATTCACCCATTGACGGACACAACGAGAGTGCCTTATACAGTAAGCTTAATATGCATGCAAGCTTATAAATATGTATGCAGTACCCAATTACTTTGGCAGCCAGATGTTGACCAAGTTTTATTGATAGAGCCCCTTTTATTTAAGCATATTATATACATATCATAACAGTAAAATTATAAAATGGGATCCATGATTTCGCTTGCTTAAATAAACATTTCATAGAAAAATGTTATGAATATTTATTTTACTTCTTTTGCTATAATTTTATCGTATATAAATTAGTAACGGCACAAAGCCAAAACTGTTTGCCAACATTTTGAACTACACAAGCTCTTAATTAGAGGAAAAAACAACTTAGATTAACAAAACAAACACTAAACACAAAAGCCAAGAGAAATTATTGACTCCTGCATGTTTGAATCACAGAAGGAAATCTACAGAAAAGATGTAAAAAAAAAATAAAAATAAAAATAGAAGAAAGAATGAAGAAAAAAGTGAAAAATGGCTTTAAAATGGGAAAATATTCTCTATCAGCACAAAAAAAATCAAAGAAGGAATTATTGTGCCTGTAGCACAGAAAGCCATAATGCACACGTGTGTTTGCAATTGCAGGTGGACAAATGATGGAGAGAAAAACTCATTTTCCAAATTTAAGGACATCTAACATACAGAGAGGAAAATAAGGAATAGACTCATCATCTTCAACTGGAAGGACCTCTCTACAGGAGCCAAAGAAAACCAACTTCACCAGTGCAGTTAACAGCAAGAAATAAGCATGACAAGTATATAAACATCTTTTGAAACTAGTTGTCTTAAACTTGACTAAAAGAAATGTTCTATATTAATAACACAAATAAAGAAAGAATGATAAAACAAAGAAATTTATTGTCACATTGCTGATGGCTTGTTTTTAATTAAAAATGTTTGGGTATTTGGAGGACAATACAATTATGTATAAATAACATTGTATTAGTTTTTCTTTGTTTGATTCAAGATGTCAAAACCTTGTGAAATTAATCTTGCGTTCAATGCATTTGAATCTTTGAGGTCATCTGTAAGGATCATACATTAAATATATGTTGCTAGCTCCCATTTCAATCAGTTTGGCTATTTACGAAACAACAATCGACTGAGAAGCTGTGTGTCATCAAACTAATTTTTCATTTGTAACCTATTGGTCTGTCCTACAGTAAATTCTATTGCAGAAATAGCGAAGGTAGTCCAAATAGATTTTGTTTTGGGGTTTTTTTTGCAGAAAATTTTATGGTGAACAAATTGTAGTGATTTTTCTCTCAGTTACCTTGCTGGCATACATCTGAGGCATATTTTTGGCATACAGAAATAGCCGAGATAATTGTGAATGGTAGGCCTCATAAGACTGTATGCTGATGCTTTCACATAAATTTTTGTGACAATAAAAAACCTATCTTTTGCTGCAGCAGATGGGATAAAATAGTTTTAACAGGTAATAATGTATAATGCTATTAGTGAAGATGATTTAACACAGTAGTGAGCACAAACCATTTGTTGTATGATGGGATCATAGCGGTCATCTTTAGGTAAAAAGTGAAAGTTTGTGTTATAGTATCTCTGTCTCTAATAATAATAACAGTAATAATAATAGTACTTTATTTGAAAACTGTAATACAGTTAATAGTACAGGTACTAACCTCCCCTTCAAAACAAAACAAAAAAAAAGAAGAATACACCTTTTCTTAAAACTCCTGCAGGCTTCACAAATTCAGCATTGCTTTGACTTAGTTTGACTTAGTGAGAATTTCTCTCACACTTACTCCTCTCTTTTTCACACACACAACTGACAGGACAGAGGAACCATATATACATACATAGAAGAACTTAAAATAGATTGTTGTTCAAGAACGCACTTTTTGCAACCATTCTTAAACTGTATTTTAGTATTTCTTCCAACAAATTATATGGTGGTGAATTCCATAATGTCACCTGAGAGCTGGAGAAGTTTCCCGCAAAAGTCAGATTTTTCTTTTGGGAGAAAATGGTTTAGTGTGATTTTAAATTCTATAAAGATGACTACATAATGAATATAAAGTTTTATTCCAGGCACTCAGGATACAAGCCAGTTTAATTCTTGATACCACTGCAGGGATGGTGCATGACCATTGGCATCTAGAATCAAATGTGCTGCTCCCATTTGAAGTTTGGAACCTTTGTCAATTTCTATATTGTATGCAATGCCCCAAACAAATGAAGCACAGTTAGAGGTAAAATATAACCATCATAGAATAAGCACTTCCAAGCTTTTAAGGTAGGCTTATTCTGTCTATCAAGGCAAGGCTAATACATATTTTTTTAGCCAATTAACATTACTTTTCATATCTTTAGGTTAATTCTCATATAATTAGTCAGGCATCAGTCATTCACATTTCTCATGCCAGCTTTTAAATTGGTTTCAATGCCATGAAGATTGCCTGAAAAAGGGTGCAATGTTTTGTCATCTGCATACATATTGGAGTCATTAGTATACAATGTTGTGTCATCTGCATAAATACCAGGGTCAGTAGTGTACAGTGTTGTGTCATCTGCATACAATCAGAGTCACTAGTGTACAATGTTGTGTCATCTGCATACATGTCAGGGTCACTAGTGTACAGTGTTGTGCCATCTGCATACATATTGGAGTCAGTAATGTATAGTATTGTGACATCTGCATATATATATCAGTCAGCAGTGTACAGTGTTGTGCCATCTGCATACATATTGGAGTCAGTAATGTACAGTGTTGTGTCATCTGCATATATATCAGTCAGCAGTGTACAGTGTTGTGCCATCTGCATACATATTGGAGTCAGTAATGTAGTGTTGTGCCATCTGCATATATATCAGTCAGCAGTGTACAGTGTTGTGCCATCTGCATATATATTGGAGTCAGTAATGTACAGTGTTGTGTCATCTGCATACATATCAGTCAGTAGTGTACAATGTGTCATTTTGTATACATATCAGAGTCAGTAGTGTACTGTACAATGTTGTGTCATCTGCATACATACCAGGGTCAGTAGCATACAGTGTTGTGCCATCTGCATACATGTCAGGGTCAGTAGTGTACAATGTTTTGTAATCTGCATACATGTTATACAGTAGTCAGTAGTGTTCAATATTGTCATCTGCATACATATCCCTAAGTGGTTAGAGTGTCTGCTCCAGATGCACGAGGTTGTGGGTTCAAACGTGGCTGAGTCATGCCAAAGACTTATGTAAATGGTACTAACAGCTGCCTTGCTTGGCGTTCAGCATTAAAAGTTTAGTTTTAGTACTGGTCAGCCTAGTGTCAGGATAATGTGACTGGGTGGGACATCATGCTACATGCTCCAGTGCTAGACTAAGACATCACTGTAAACTGTCACACTGCAGACATCATAGCAATATGACTAAAATTGTTAAAGCTATATTAAAAATCTAAATCCCATACACACAAGTCATATGCATACATACTGGTGTCAGTAGTGTGCAATGTTGTGTCATCTGCATACATAACAGAGTCAGTTGACTCAATTGTTCGAGATGGCTCATTGACATAAAACAAAAACAAAAGAGGTTCAAATATAGATCCCTATGGTACACTATGAGAAATTGTTTTAATGTTGATAAATTAGAAACAATCGTAACTTGCTAAGTTCTATTATTTTGATATGATGTGAACCAGTCATCACATTTGCATGGCCTCAGTTTATTTAAGAATAGTTTATAATTAAAGACATGAAAAGCTTTCTTGACATAACATATAGGACACCTGTCAGTTTACCTTCATCCTTATCTTTAAAGCATTTGTCACTTAATTTACTCAAGGCAGTAATACAGGGATAGTAAGACCTGAAACCAGAAAGAGAACCAATTATAAGATTAAAGACTTTTAAATAATTATATTATTATGTGTAAATGTGTTTTTCAAAGTTTTGAAATTAAGCAGAGTACATGTATTGGTCTGTAGTTGTCAGGGTTAGAAGACAGACCTGCTTTGTAGAGGGGGGTAACACGAGCTTATTAACTTTCACAACATCATGACCCATGGACCCCTAAGTCCTGTATAAAAAATGAACTTTTCCATAACTCCAGGACCAAAATGGCAGATTACATGTTCTCAGACCACTCTTTCTCAACATGTATAAATGAGTGATACTGCTCTGTATGCTGATGCAAATGATGTTGAAATCATTCATGCATGACACTATTTAAGTAACTATATTTTCAGAGGTTCTTGAAAATTTGCCAAACTTCAGCCACCGATATTGTTTATGATATTGAGCTGAACAAACTTTAATATGGCATATTTCGACAGTGAGATTGGCAACACTGGTATTAAATAAAATTTGATCTGTTAAAGAATATGTATGCACCATCTTTAAACTTACTGACAATATGCTGAAAATGTGCAGGTGTGAATCATCTAGCTGCTCCATTGATACATAGAGGAACATTGACTGATATAATGGGGGTAGGTGATTGATATATGAATGAATGAAAAAATGGATGTATTGATGTTTGTGTTCAGTAAGGAAGATAGAAGGAAGAAAGATCTTTATTTTGTTTGATTATGCAGGTATAACTGTTTTATCTTCATTCATTCATTCATTCATTCATTCATTCATTCATTCATTTTCCATTTCTATTTGTTTTTTTATTTATTGTTTATGTGTTTTTATTCTGAGATAATTGTTTCAACTGTAAGGTCTCAGCAGGTGATAGTAAGTTACATAGCTGCATATAATAATAGTAAGTATTGTTACCTATGGATTTCTCCACAATAGTTTGACTTTATTTATTTTTCTTCATGGTGTCTTTGGACACTTTTTCTATCATTTTGCACATTTTTCATCTTTTTTCTGTCTGCAGTGTCCCTGGTTCATGGTAAAATCATGCAAAGGAGTGAACTCCCTTAGAATGAATATCCAGTTGGCCTTTGGAGTAGTCAGATTTCCTGTTGCCTAGCCAATTTCTGTATCGCAGATGACTCTGTTTCATATTTCCACATTGTGCGAGTGTATGTTTCCTGGTTTCTGGATTTTTTTATATGAATGATGGTGAATACATTCTTTCAGAGTCCTTAATGAAATTATACCTCCAAAGTGTTTTACTTTTGTTTTCATGTTATTAAGTTTGTCCGAGTATGTTGCTGAATGCACTCTTGCCTTAAAGTTTCTTGAATAGTTAACACTTTCAGAAAATGAGACACTAAACAATCTTTTCACACCCTCACATTTCTGCAAATCTGTGTTAAGTTGCAGTCTTTGTACAGCCTCACAAGAAAGTTTAACTTCAAGCACTTTCAGGATAATTTTCTTATCATTTTCTGTAATGTTTGGATGATTCACAATAGGAAAGTGAAAATTAAGCAGTTGAACTCATCCAGTAAGTGGGTATATATGGTAGGAAACTGTGGATTAAGGAACTTAATAATGCTATTATGACTCTGTGGTCTTAAACTAAGTAACAGCAAAGATAAAAAAACCAACAAGTTTATAAAATTCAATAACAGTTTATTTCCCTAGAATACAAAGTGAAAATTTAAAAGGAACTTACAGTATTGTGAATTAAATCCCAAACAGTTCTAAAAAATTCTATTCCCAAACAGTTCTAAAAAAGTTCTATCACAAGTCCAAATGTATAGAGTTCCAGGTTCCAATTTTGAATATGCCAATATACCAGTAGCCTTGAATGTGCTTTTTGTGCCAAGAGTCTTGATGTATCACAATGTCCTTGAATGAATTCACAATATATGTAATCCCAAAATAGTGATTTAATCCAAAAAATATTTTTGAGCACTTTGTAATTCCAGTGAATAGTTTAAATAAATAAATCCTCTCAAAATCAAAACTGAACACAGCAATAAGGCTTTATCCACTTTGGATATTAAGTTAGGAATGCATAATTCTAATATAATCATCCTTAATGTAAAACCTAAGACACAATTTGAGAACCAGGATGAGGGTCAAAAGTTCATTTTCAGAAAATTCTGAGTTATAAACAATCTTGTATACAGCCCCACTACTCTGTCATCTCAATGGAAATTTCCATCAAATTGTAAACAGAATTCGTTTCTAGAAAATTCTTAGGTCAGAATCAAGGCTGTATAATCCCGAACTCAAACTTAGCAAAGATGCTTATCCATCATGATATTAGACATGTAGAAGACATGTAGACTTAACTCCTACCCTCAGTTTACGGACAATGGTCAATCACATAATACAAATAAATATACATAATCACACAGTACAAATAAATATATATAACATATAATCATGAACAAAAGCCTGCACACAATACAAATTAAATATAGATAACAATTGTCCACAAACAATTCTACTAAATTTATCTCTTATTCTAAACTAATTACTAATCTAGATTTATAAGTTAAAATTTACCAATCCAATTTCTTGGTCAGAATGTGTACCACGTGAACACAAGCACACTTAAATATAGGTTTTACCATTTTACATGCAGGACTAACATGGTGTAGGGGTGTCAACCAGTAAAATGCAAAGGAGTTTTAAAATTTGTAATTGGTTGTCAAGTATCTTCATTTAAACCAGTTTCAGTGGAATATATAAAGGAATTTATGTTGAATTTAGATGATTTGAACTGGTTGAATTTTTGCTTCTTCTGTATAATGTGATACCTTCCAGCCAGTGTATGTGAGTGGGAGGAGACTCACAAATTGTGTCATGTGGTTCTATTGGGTGTGGGAAGATACTTAAAAAGTGTGTGTTAAGGTGATACAAGTATTATTGCTGTTCCTCTTTGCACTTGTTAGAAAATTTTCATTCTGCAACTGTTTAGTTGCTTGCTAAGATTAGAAGTAGATGTTTGTATGGGGACTTTATTTGACTGAATGTTTAGATGTACTGGCATGTATGGGGGACTTTTTTAGACAATGTGTTGGAGTACTGGTATGTATGGGGGACTTCATTTGAATGAATGTGTAGGAGTACTGGTAGGTATGGGGGACTTTATTAGACTGAATGTGTAGGAGTACTGGTAGGTATGGGGGACTTTATTAGATTGAATGACTAGGAGTACTGGTGGATATGGAGGTTTTTATTTGTTTGAATGTCTAGGAGTACTGGTATGTATTGGGGATTTTATTTAATTGAATGTTTAGGAATACTAGTATAATTAGGGTCATCAATTGACTGCATACATGATTTCTTCATAAAAAATGTTCATTGTTCAATTGTTTTGTTGCTGGTTTATAAAGTGTACTGATACAGAAAAGTAATCACTGAAAAATCAGAGTTTAGTACTTATTTTTTGGACAATTGCATCTATCTATCTATCTATCTATCTATCTATCTATACATGCACACAGACATTTAAAGAATGTCTGGAAAGCTCAGTCCAGCCTTAGACAAATTAGTCCTGTTTCTATACTGTTCTATAAGAAATTCATGAATGAATATGGACGATGCATGGTGTCACTCATTATTGGCGGCACCCTCTAGTGTCCTCTTCCACAATGAGCGAATCGTGTGACTTGGTCATGATTGTTTTTGCTCATTTATAATGTGGATCGAACAGCAAACAGTGTTACAATGTCAGGCAAGCATTATAGACTAGATCTGATCTGCTAACATGTTATTTGACTGTATATCATGGTAAGTACTCTTTTGTTCTTCCTATGACTTCAGGCAAACACTGGCATAAAATAATCCTCTTTCCCATATGTCACAGAGCATAAACTAGTTGTACTTATGACTTCAAATAGTTTCAACCAGTTGTCCTTGTGACTTCAGGCAAACAGCATAGACCAGTTGTATTAGTGACTTCATGCAAACAATAGCATAAACCAGTTGTTCTTATGACTTCAGGCAAACAATAGCATAAACCAGTTGTTCTTATGACTTCATGCAAACAATAGCATAAACCAGTTGTCCTTATGACTTCATGCAAACAATAGCATAAACCAGTTGTTCTTATGACTTCAGGCAAACAATAGCATAAACCAGTTGTTCTTATGACTTCAGGCAAACAATAGCATAAACCAGTTGTTCTTATGACTTCAGGCAAACAATAGCATAAACCAGTTGTCCTTATGACTTCAGGCAAACAATAGCATAAACCAGTTGTTCTTATGACTTCAGGCAAACAATAGCATAAACCAGTTGTCCTTATAACTTCAGGCAAACAATAGCATAAACCATTTATTCTTGTGACTTCAGGCAAACAGCATATACCTGTTGTACATATGACTTCAGGCAAACAGCAATGACCTGTTGTACATATGACTTCAGGCAAACATCATATACCTGTTGTATGTATGACTTCAGGCAAACAGCATATACCTGTTGTATGTGTGACTTCAGGCAAACATCATATACCTGTTGTATGTATGACTTCAGGCAAACAGCATATACCTGTTGTATGTGTGACTTCAGGCAAACATCATATACCTGTTGTATGTATGACTTCAGGCAAACAGCATATACCTGTTGTATGTGTGACTTCAGGCAAACAGCATATACCTGTTGTATGTATGACTTCAGGCAAACAGCATAGACCTGTTGTATGTATGACTTCAGGCAAACAGCATATACCTGTTGTATGTATGACTTCAGGCAAACAGCATATACCTGTTGTATGTGTTACTTCAGGCAAACAGCATATACCTGTTGTACATATGACTTCAGGCAAACAGCAATGACCTGTTGTACATATGACTTCAGGCAAACAGCATAGACCTGTTGTATGTATGACTTCAGGCAAACAGCATAGACCTGTTGTACATATGACTTCAGGCAAACAGCAATGACCTGTTGTAGGTATGACTTCAGGCAAACAGCAATGACCTGTTGTACATATGGCTTCAGGCAAACAGCATATACCTGTTGTACGTATGACTTCAGGCAAATAGCATAGACCTGTTGTATGTATGACTTCAGGCAAACAGCATATACTGGTACCTGTTGTACATATGACTTCAGGCAAACAGCAATGACCTGTTGTATGTATGACTTCAGGCAAACAGCATAGACCTGTTGTACGTATGACTTCAGGCAAACAGCACAATAAACCACTTCTATTTACAGCTTCAGGAAAACAGCATAACCACTATTGCATTTATGACTCGAGTCAAACAGCATTATCAGTAGTTTCTAGTTTTGAGTTCAGACAGTGTAGACCAAAATCTGTAAGCAAGTTTTCTTTAACTGCAGATCAGGGCCTATATTGGTATACTTACATCTTCAGACCAAGAGTATAGACTCTGATCTGCCAGCATATTGTTTGTTTTTATTGTATATCAAAGTGTACACTGTGTGTTATACTTCTGATTTCATGCAGAGAGTTTTGACTCAGACCTCCCAGCCAAGTGATGTTGCTGTTTATCATGGTTAACACTGTTCTAGTTGAAGGCTTTATGTCCAACATAGTACAATCTTCATCTAATAATCCAGTTTTGTTAAAAATCTGACCCTGTCTGTTACACTCATCATTAAATCTAAGGCCCAATCATGAGAGTGTTTAAAGACCTAAATATATTACTTGCCAAATCAGAGTTAAGATCTTTTTGAAAATGTATACTTGCTGACCAATAGAGTGTGTGTGTGTGTGTGATTTGGATTTTTTAACATAGCTGTAAAAAAAATTTCAGTCATGTCGCTATGATGTCAGCAGTGTTGCAGTTTATAATGATGTCTAACACTGGAGCATCATGCCGCATACATGTAGCATGATGCCCCACCCAGTCACATTATCCTGAAACCAGGCTGACTAGTTCTGACGCTGGTCTGTTAATGCTGAGCACCTTGTGAGGCAGCTGTTAGTACCATTTTTGTAAGTCTTTGGTATGACTTGGCCTGGATTCAAACCCGCAACCTCCTGCATCTGAAGCAGAAGCTCTAACCACTAGGCCACCAGATTGGTCTGTTGACCAATGAAAGGAGACTGTATAAATATGCTGACTGTGTAGCTACCTATTATCTTGGCAGATTCACTGTAAAATACACATTGACTTATAAAATAGTCATAGTGAAATTAGCACTTATGTTGATTTGAAAATAGTGTTGACGGACATGTTTTTTGTTTTGCAGATTTTATATTAATGGTACCTGTGTGATTCCATTTTGTTCAAGTGAGAGGCAGTAGTGGTTCCTAATGGCTTAGAGACCCTTTCTTGAAGTACAATAAGAAAACGGGACCACAGACCTCCATTTGGTAATTGAGGGACTGGAGACAAAAGATTGGCTGGAGTCGTGTATTGATGAGTACGAATACAGATGAGCAGAAGATTTTCATTGTTTGATGTATATGCATACATGCGAAATGTCCCCGCTACTCTGAAACCTGCCACATGTTTAATAGTTCTCTATGCAGGAACTAATAGAGCATTGTAGGTCTCTCAGACATTATAGTTTAAGTCAAGGTATGAGAGCTTGAAATAAACTTGTTGTGCAGAAGCCATTATTTTATTATTCAACTTGCCATTACTGTATCCTTTACGCTCCAAGTTCTATATCTTCCATTATTACCCAAAGTGCAAGCCATGCACAAAGTTGGTCAAAGAACTCTAAGAACAAAAGTTATTGTGCACAATCCTTTTTTCTTTTGGTCACAATGGCCATGACTTTTGAGTTAAGAAGAGAAATGTTTGTGCAGAAAGTATTTATTAATTTTAAGTCAAACTGACCTCTGACCCCAAACTCAATAGGCTTCACCCTACTCCAGGTGCAAGCTGTCCAGTGTTTAGTACAGGTCACACTAGCCTTGACCTTTTGACCTCAAAATTGATAGGTTTCTTTCTTACTTCAAATGGCATCCATAAAGTTTCATTCAGACCTGTGGTGGAGAACTAATGATGCTGTGCAGAAACCATTTTACTTCTTTCAGTCACAGTTGTCTTCATCCTTGTCCTTTTGATCAGAAATCCATACACAACTTTCATATCCCAAATGCATGATATTTACAAAGTTTGGTAATGGCAGATGGTGGATTAACTCAGATTATTGTACAGAAATGAGCTGGGGAACAGATGGACAGACATAACATAATACATTATGCCTTATTGTAGATGCATAATAACCTCTGTATAGGGATATGCCCATGTGCAATATTTCCAATTTTCCAACACATTGGAGTTCATTAATATTTCTAGCCAGTTAAGCAGTTAATAATTTTACTTACAAATTTGAAATAAACCTTTGAAAGGCATGTGTCATGATATGGACTACTTTGTAACCCCGGACAAAACATTTCCTTGTTTTCAGTCCAGAGTGACAATATTAATCACAAAACAAGCCACAGAATCAAAATAATTATAGGTTGCTGCATTTGTATGGGAAAATATAAACGAGTTTTCAGATGGAAATACTGCACGATCTTGGGAGTGCAGTATATCCATCCGACAAAACGAGTTCATATTTTCCCATACAAATGCAGTAACTTTTTTATTATATGCTCATTTTCTTATTCTACCTAAGGCTTAATTATATAAACAAAAATACACTACAAGAAACAAAGTAACTGAATGTATGCCATATTCCAAACTAAATGCACAAGCGCAGATTCATCATTACACAACATTATTAATGCGCACATAACTCCGCCCAGATAAATTTTAACTTAGTCGTGTGCTAGACATAACTTTCGAAAGAAAATGGCATTTTTGTCTACTTAAAATTGAAATTTTGAGTTATATTGTGAATAAATGCGCATTGCAACAACTTTTCCATTTGATCTGGAATGAATAGATTTTGGTATTTTTGTTGATTCTATGAAATTTCGTGATTATGGACTGGATTTATCTGTGCCAATTCTACATGAAGTACATCGGATTTCAGCAGCATGTTGACATCTGCAAGTGTGTTTCTGTTCTGTCATTGAATGTTTGGAATCATAATGCAGGAAATATGAAGTCTTTCAGTTGCAATTATCAAAGGGATGCTATGGAATATAATGTTCATTTCATTTTGAGTGCAATGAGGAGGATGTAATTGCACTTGGAACATAGTCGAAATTACAGTACAATTTCGAAATGTGTAATCAAGCTTGAGAACCCATGACATGGCTCATGTAATTCAGATTTGCAGAATTAAAAAAGTACATTTTGAGGAAATTCTGGATGTAAAACCGTAAGTATTTTTTTTGCCATTCTTATTACCAGTTAAAGAAGACAGTTTATGCCTCGTCACTTGCATGTTATTTGTAAGGATCCTGTCTGGTGTCTATAGCTAGCCTAAATCTGAAACATTGTATCAAAAAAAGTTAACGTGGAATGTGGCAAAGCAGCTGGTATGTGGCAGACTACGAAACATCTGCTTTAGTTCATTCAGAAACAAATTTAATCAACCAAAACGTAAGCATCTACCATGTGAGTGTACATGATTTGTTTATAAAGTAGTTCCTAATAAAACTATTGGTCACATGTGAGTGCAATATGAAGTGCACGAGTCTCACATGAGTGCAATATCGTAAAATATTGAATGATTCTGACAATGTAAAGTTAACGGAGAAAAAAAAATGAGCATATAATAATGGATGCTATCTACTTAAATTGTAATGGTAGAAATTATCAGTCTGTTTATTTTAACAATAAACAGCGATATGAGAGTCATCTTAAATTTGTATAGTCTCGCTGTTCCAGTCAGTTAAAAGGAAGGTCATGCAGAGGTCAATAATAGGTACCTGACAGATCAGCTCATTTAGATATGTTATGAGTAGTGGTTTGAATAAAGTGATTGTTTTTTCTTTCTTTTTTTATATTTCAAAGTTAGAGGCAAATACATCTAATTCAGTGAGGTTTTCATTTAGCATATGATACTACTTCAAAGAGGTCCATGAGAGGCCTCCATGACAAAGAGGCCCATGAGAGGCTTCCATGACAGAGAGGCATATGACATGCTTCCAGATATTTATTCTTACTGTCTTGTGTTGAAAGAATTGTCTGCTAATTTAATAATTGTGACTAAACTTGATCAACTCTTATAAATAAATTACTGCTTGTAAATGTTAAATTGTATGTTTGATTTATGTGCATGCAGTAGGACAGGAACTTTTCATTTCAACAATATGGTGAAAACTGTTTTCCAAAACTGAAGATTAGCTACCTTTTAGAACATACTGTTACACTGTTGGATATACAACATATCTCATCGTTTCATAGGTACACAACAAAAACAAAGTAACACAAAGGTAAGAAGAACCTATGGACTAATACAAAATCTACAATTACTCGAAGAGGTATAGCCTGAGGATATGTGGATACAGTAATAATGCCTGTCTCTTATTTTGGGGTCTCATTAATAGAGGTTTTGTCTTAAATATAAACAAAACAGACTGCAAACTTCATTCTTGGATAAAATGAATTGTTTTTGTATAATATACACAATATAAAGATTTTAAAAGATAGCCAGTCAAAATCTGTCAAGGCCAGGAAAACAATATACTTATTGAATTTCGTATTCAGCACATTCAGTCTTTATTTAGATAGATAAACAGACAGACAGATTAGACAGATAGATAGATAGATAGATAGACTGATACAATCTGGACAAAGTTAAAATTTATTAAAAACAATGAGGACATATACTGTACAAAGTTAAAAATTTATTAAAAACCACCATCATAATCCTATATATGGAAACAAATGTCTTTCATGAGGTCACCATTTATGCTATAAAACAACTGTAGAAAATATGATATTTGTGAGATCACTAGATTTGCATACTAACACAGAAATGCATATTATTTAAACTAACTCAACAGAATAAAGGATGACTTAGGAAACTTGGTATATTATAACACCTCAGGTTTGTAAAAATAAAACTGCAGTTCTGGAAGATGGAGAAAACATGTACACACTAAAACTGATGTACACATGAAAATTACAAAATGGAGTGAACATACACTGAAATATTTGGAAACAATAACCGAAACATTTGTGAACAGGACCAAAGCATTTGTGAACAGTACTAAATTAATGAACTCATGTACAATAAAATATGTAGAGAAATTAATTGAAATCTTAGCATTTAAAAAAATATTTGTACTGCCACCCCATATAGTGAGACAAATGATACACTGTAGAATTAAATGTAATTAACTTTGTGAAAATTTTTACACTTGCTAAAATGCTTGTAATAAAAAAAATCAATTTGCAAAACGAATTCATTTTTTCTCATATTGTATGTAATTTTTGTATTTATCAAGTTGTATCATATTATTAGATATGGCAGTAAAATACAAGACTTCAAAATGGTTGGAGAGAAAATGCTAAGATGGAAATGAATTCTGATTGAGTCGGGCTCGAGAAAAGTTTACCATAAAAAATCTGCATAATAAATATACATTATGCCCTGGTATCCATGGCAATACACAGTCCTAATATAAGACAATGATGCAACCACAACTAATTGTTGATCAAAGAGGGAAAAACAAACAAAGTACAAGCAGCTGTTAAACTTTGGTTGTATGTAAGGCCATCTCACATTAGAAATCAAAATTTGGAATGTACTGCATTGTAAAAGAAATGAAAATGAATAAGGTGGTAAAGCTTTTAATAAAAAGGATGTAGATCTTTTCCAGGAGGTAGATCTTTTTCAGGAGGTAAATCTTTTAATATTGAACTTTTAATGAGAAAGGAAGGTCAGATAAGGTACAAGAAAAAAGTATGGTTGGCAAGAGTTCAAAACTTATTTTTGAGGAAAGTTTTGCAAATAGGTGTTTAGCATGACTTGGAAATTCTTGCATACATGGGTGAGGAATAGCACATGTAGAAAAGAATTATTACAATTTCATAACAAGTTCAGTTTTAAAAGTCTTCAAAATTATAAAAACTAATTGCCTGACAAATAGAATTGCTGCAGGATGAGTTAAATTTTCAAATCAATTGCCCTGTATGACAAGTGGCTAACTTAAAGTTTGTTATTGTCTGCTTAATTCAAATGATATGATAAATAAACTTGGATGTGGCTTCTTCCTTGGTTAAGCACAAAATCTTTTGCTAAAACTCAGCTTAAAATATCTGTAATAGAAACCACAAGAATATCATTAAAAATAATTTGTTTACTGAGGAATTTGATTGGTTGGCTCATGAAAACGGGGAATGTGATTAGTCAGCTCTTGAAAATTAGGAATTTGATTGATTGTCTCATGGGAGCAGACATTTCCATCACAAGAAAGTGTAGAAAATACTGCCAAAAAGTAAATAAGCCTCGCTCTCTATTGCAGATGAAAATATCTGATACTTATTCATACTGTTAACATATCCATACAATACAATATAGTAAATATCTATCACATCTTTAGAGGCAAGATTTTTGTAGAATTGTCATCTTTAAAGATATTACTATCATAGATCATATTTGGAAACTTTTTTTGTATAGTTGAGTGCATATATCACTAGATTAAAGGTACGGATCAGCTGTGGTAGTTAGTCAGTGACCTCATTACATAGACAATTATAATATATGCAAATACACGTATACACAAACTATATTTGTACCCTTTTAGGGAAGGTCTGGAAAGCTCCATCTAGCCCGAGAAAAATTAGTCCTGTCTCTCTGCTGTTCTATACTAAATTCATCAGATGGATGAATATGGAAGAAGAATGATGTCACTCATTATCTCCAGCACCCTCTAGTGTCCTCTTCCACAATGAGTGAATCATGTGACTTCGTCATGACTATATGTTCATTTATAACGTGGACCCAGCTGCAGATAGTGTTATGACTTCAGGCAAGCATCATAGACCCAGATCTCAGCTGCCAGCATATTATTTGACTGTAGATCATGTTCAACACTGTTTGTTCTTTTTGTGACTTCAAGCAAACAGTATAAAACAGTTGTACTTATGACTTCAGGCTACAAATGATGAAATCATATTGCTAACATACCCACACAATGCATTCTTAAATTATCATCTAAACCAAAGTCAATTTGGAATGGAATGCATCAAGCACATCATATGAGGAACAGGTGATGAGGTTTTTTTACTAATAAAACATTATACCATCATGTACTGTGTTTCCAAACTTTTTTTTTGACCAAATGTTGTCATATCCATCTGTGATAAGACTTGGACATTTTAAAAAAATTCACCAAAATCATTGTAAGCATAACACCTTTTTAGTTATACTACAAAACAGATGATGAAAAACTTATAACACCCATGTTGACTGCTCAGAAAAATGCTGACTAAAATGATAATTTTAAAATACACATTCTGACATCAACATATTCTTCACGTCATTAAATATATACCGGACTTGTTGGTATTTCCATATATATTACAATACATTCAGACATCCAAAGAAAACTTTTTAGCATTTAATGAATTTCAAATTTTTTTTTTTTCTTGAAGAAACCAAGAAATCTTGCAATCACTTGACAAAAATTTATAAAAGATGCAAACATCAAATTTTCGGAAAAATATTCTTATTCTGCACAATTTTCAAACCTCGAATTATCCCCCTCGTCTTCATCCTCATCAGCAACATTTTTCACCAAGAGTAGATTTGTCATAAAATTTCTTATTTTTTTCTCCAGATATTTTGCACACAACTTCTTTATCTTCGGAAGGACACAATCGACTACAGCAATAATACAGATAAAACTTGAAATACTGTGGCCACGATTATAGACACAATAGTTTATATTTACAAATCATCATTGTCATCACCCATTCCATGTCTTTCATCAAAAACAGAAATTTCAGAAATGTTTTCTTTTCCAGACTCTTGCACTGAATTTTCGTTTTCTCTTTTGTCATTTGTGGCGATCTCAGAATGTAGCCATAGTTTATTCTTTATCCTCGGCGTGACACAATTAACTGCAGCAATTATACAGATTAATCCTACAATTACCATAATTATGATTATGTACATGGGCATGCTACCTGATTCAAAAGCTTCAGTAGGCACTGTAATTGTTCCAAACTTCATTTTCTTCACACATTCCACTTTTTGGAGCCTTTTTAAATCAACTCTACCTAACTGGTAGCCGCTTCCGTTATGCAAATAGTATAACAGTTGTGTTTGATTGGTGAGAATTGCATAAGCTTTTTGGTTGAAACTGACTTCACTTTCAGGTAGAGACCAATCTGCAGTTGCATTTAACTCCAGATGAAAGATGTACCCTTGGAAATCTTCTGCAAATGTTTCTGGAATACTCATTTGTCTAAAGGACGTCACAATATGACTATATTCAGAATCGTCTGACATAATCAGTAACAATCCGTCAAAACAAACTATCATCCTGTTAATGTTCTTCTCGTAACCAGCGTCACATTCATATTCTAGCACCTCTCCATGAGGAATGGTGCTTTTTGACACGATCCGTCCATTTGGAAGGTAGTTTTGATGATGGCAGCTGCACTGACACATGAAAATCTCACCTGTCCATATCATTGTTATAAAGATACAGACCGTTCTGACTTTTAGGATCAAATGTAATGGAATCATTATGACATTCAACTTTAGCAACTCTAGAACTTATGTCCTTCCTGGTAAAAATTGAGGCACAGGTGTCATTGTACAGGCGATTCTCTGTTTTAGTAACTGCAGTCATTGCCAACATCAAACTAAGGATGCTCAAAATCTCTGTAAGTATAAAATTTATAAATTTCACTTCACCAATATATCACTTTTTTATATAAAATATATGATTTTGCGATTTTATAAATATAATCTTAATTTGTTATCATTTCAAATGAAATTTATTAAACACAATCATTTGAATCATTGTTTAAGTTAACAGAAGACTAAAGTGATCTATCTTGTTTCCTAAATTTCATTTCAGAAAAGCACTCCTTTAAGATCCTAATATGCTACAGTAAAAGGCCATTACAAAATATTAATGTGAACAGGTATCCAATGTATTTGTTCTAAGAAGCAAAATATCTGTGATCACTCTGAAGTCATAAATTTTAATTGCTAAGGTGGGAATGTGGGTTATTAAGTGGTGGGGCTAGTCTAGTTCACATATTTCTGAATCTAGTGATCAGAAGATTCAAACCCATGTGATGACTTGCATTTTTTCCCCATGCCTTAACGAAAAACTAAGTTTCTATAACCTCAGCAACAGTAACAACAATGACAACAGAACAAAAACAATCATTGGTTATCACTGACCCATGTGGCATTGGTTTCAAATGTTCCTCAGATTAGAAAAAGTGTCTTGAACAAGTCCAGATACCAAAAGGAGGTTAATAAGGTCTAAAAGTCAAGGAGTGGAACTCCACTAAATCTGTGTGAAGGCAGTGTGGGACAGTACAGTATTAGATTTGGAGAAATGACCTGAATCAAGTTTATTTACTCTTGCTTTTTAGAGCATTTGTGGAGGGTGCCTGCACAATGGATCATGTAAAGTATTCTAGCTCCACCTGCCCAGGGTCAATCGGGAGGGGAGACATATGGCCCGGGCTTTAACCCGAAAGGGGCCTTGGTTTTTACCAGTTATTTTTAGATCTCTTAAATGCTCTCATTTTCTACTTTATTGTCATTTAAATTTTGATACACTGTATAGTAAATTATATGGGTTTGTTTTGGCATTCATTTCCAAATTTCAGAACCTAGCGGCCCCAAACTCTGGAGGTGGCCCAGGCCTGTCTCAACCTCTGAAGGGGCCTGCATGACCTATCCACTAGAATAGGATGTTGTATCCTAGCATAAGACATATATAATAGTGGCCCAGTACAGAATGTCCCATCCTAGGATAAGACATATAGTATTGGACCAGTACAGAATGTCCTGTCTAACATAAGACATATATAATAGTGGCCAAGTACAGAATGTCCCATCCTAGCATAAGACATATAATATTGACCCAGTACAGAATGTCTCATCCAAGCATAAGATATAATAGTGGCCCATTACAGATTGTTCCACCCTAGCATAAGACATACATGAGTGGCAGCACAATATGTCCCATCCTAGCATAAGACATATATAATAGTGGCCCAGTACAGAATGTCCCATCCTAGCATAAGACATATATAATAGTGGGCCAGTACAGAATGTCCTAACCTAGCATAAGACATGTATAATAGTGGCCCAGTACAGAATGTCCCATCCTAGCATAAGACATACAGTATATTATAGTGGCCCAGTACAGAATGTCCTATCCTAGCATAAGATGTTTATAATAGTACCCCAGTACCTTTAGTTTTGTACTTAAATTATATCCTGCACATTTTGTTTACTGCAAGCCCCCCTCTCCAAAGAACTCAAATTACAATACTTCACTTTCCAGTAAGTACTAATTACTTCTTTGAGCACACTGTTTCAAACCATGAAATATATGTCCAAATACATGTGTGTAAAATATGGTTGGAAAGTTAAGAGGAAGTTCAGACAAGCATTTGCCCTGGGAATCTGATTTTTCTAGCATACTTACATCAATCATTTCTTTACAATGCCTTGTTTATATGGTTCTCCACAGGGTTTATAAAGCTGCAGTCCAGGACTCCTACCTTTAAATAATGTTGGGAGTCCAGGCCCAAAAAATTAAAGTTTCAATAACAAGACATCTTTTCCTTGCAGAAATTCTGAACATTGTGAGTGTTTTGTTGTGTCACCAACATAAATATCATAAGACTGCCAATGCTCATTTAAATATTTAGTATTATTATAAAAGAGTCAAAATATGAGAGAACTGGGAACATTGTGATTGTTTGTGACGTTACAACTATAATAGTCCTCAATGGCTCTACCTTGCCATTTTTTAAATATTTTGTCTGTTGTTTGCAGCTGCCATAGATGGAATGACAAAAGAGACTAAATTTTAGTTTTTGTACTATGTATTAAAATATTTACTATTACTATAAAAGAATGAGAACAGTGATAATTGTGATTGTTTATGGTGTCACACTATATCAGTTATCAATGGCTGTGACTTACTTCTGTATCAAATAAATTATTTGCCAAGACGCTGAACAAAGAATCAAGTGACAATGCAGCGTCCAGTGTCAGAATGGGACAAAACTGTAATTTGTCACGCGATATTTTCTTTTTCTTCTCCTTCGGGCTTTAGGTACTTTTTTTTTTAAAGCACTACTGGTGAGAGACCAATTCTCGCCGCATACCAATTGTCGCCATATTAATAATAACTCGCGACCGCACACGAATTTTTGGTTCCTGTTTCAAAAATAAGAAGAGTGATTATAGCTGACAAGCCCAAGCGAAAATAAGCATCAGGTAAGTTGATTAAGTGAAGAAAATGACAAAAATCCCCCCTTTAGCCCCTTACGCCTCCATTTATTGACGCGGGGAATCATGTGGTACAATTAGCATACATGGGTCCACAAGAACTACGTCATGAAACCATACCTTGATATAGGCCCGCGCTTTTATAGCAGACGCTATAAATGTAAATTCCAATATTTCCACAGTAAAGCATCCTCAATTAAGTGTTTTCCTTTTTCACACTTAACATAACGTACACCCAACAGCATGGCCGCAGCAATCATCTCCACTTTATTATCCGATCGTTTTAACACAAATTCCCCTAGCATTCACAGCGTCTCCAGACTATATTTTACTTGCAAAGAAAGGTCAAGGGGCAATAGCCAGGGAGCATCGATTTTTTCATTTCTCCCAAAATGGGGAAAACAATTCTTCCAGAAAATATTAAACTGAAAATCAAGTGTTACCCTGCTATGGAACCGTGTACACCATTACTATTGACACGAAAACAACTAAACAATTATTCCAGGCAATATCAATTTATTAAAAACTAGTAAATACTTACTATTATGCGACAATTAAAAAATAGCAAACCTCCTAATTGGAATTTAATATGTTTTATTTATCCTTCTTTTGGTTATCAAAAATGTGTATGTAACAGTTATAAAAAAAATAGTCAAATGACAAATATTCCTTAGTCAACATATTAAGGCATCTTGAAAATGTTTTGCACTGCACAATATTTTATTGAATTTTGCTTAAGATGTATTAGAATTTTTTGCATTATTATACTTCATTGTCACATTGTTAATAATTCATGAGAAAGAGAAATGATTTAAAAAAATAAATCAACAAAAGCAGGATGAAAACTGTCAAGAAAATTAACATCCTTCTGGTGAATGTTACCTACAACAGTAAAGACAACATAAAAAATTGACTCATTCATTTTTATTCTTTATCAATGATGAAGAGGTATAGAACGGATGATCTTCATTCTGCCGTGTCATCTGTAAAGCTGAAAAGGCTCACAATTTCACAAGCTTCAAGGAAATTTCAAGTCCCTAGAAAAACTGTAGATGACCAGCCCGTTCCATCATGTGTAACATCCACATCAGCAAAATCATCATCTGATGAAGAATTACATGCATCAAAATCACTCTGTCCATCTGTGGTAGTTATCTTTGAGTAAATCCTCTGATAGCAGAAGGCCTTGTACCTCAACACTTACCTAACATCTTCCCAGCAGTGCTAGTTAAACCACAAGTCAGAAGAGCATAACTTGTGTTACGTTCAAGAGTACTAGCGTGTGACGATTTTTACAGGAAGTTAGAGGAGATGGCAACAGAGGAGAAGAAAAGGAAATAACTGAAAGAAGGATATATGAAGGAGAGGTTAGAGAAGAAAGAACAGCTAATTGTACAAAAAGTGATTAAAGAGGAAAATAAATCAAGAAAATGTTCAGAAAAGAAAAGAACTTTAGCCCTGACTTTGATATGTTTTGTGTGTGTAAGTCTTCTGATCCACCAGTGGAAGAGTATGATGAAGAGAATCTTGAAGATGATGCTAAAGATATATTCTGGGTTCAGTGTGGCAAGTGTAGACAGTGGTACCACCAATCATGTGTGGGAATATATGCTCATGATGAGGGTGACATTGGCAAAAATGACACAGAATTCAATTGCAGTTTATGCCTGAACAATGAAGAATAGTTCTATTAATGTCAATTAATAAATCAGTAATACATTTTTAATGCTACAATAATGATCATTTATAATAGTTTCTTTACTGTTGCGAGTCTTTTATATCTTTTGTCCAAAATAAGATGACACTGAATTCATCAGCAGTCTTAGCCTGAACAATAACAAATAGTTTCATTAGTGACAATAAAAAATCAGTAATAAATTATTTATGATACAATAAGGAAAATTTATAATAATTTGTTTACTGGTGTTTTTAAATTTTTTTGTCCAAATTATTATGGAAGTATTTAATAATTCTATTGGATTCATGTTGTTAACTGTGTATTTACTTTTATGATTTCCTTTTCAGTTTATTTTTTGGACAATTATTTTCAGTGACCCAGTTAGATAAATACACCCAAACTGGTGTCAATATTATTATTAATATGATTCGACTACTTACCTCACTGCTCACCATGAAATGATAGACGAATTCTCTGCAGAAAAAGGCCTGTTACATATATAATTATACGTGGAATTAAAAATCTTTGATTTAAACTTAATTATTGCAAAATATTTATTAAAACTGCATAGAAGACGACGTTATTGTAACATTTCCAAGTCACGCAGTGTTACAAAAAATATCACGTTTCTTCAACCGGTGAATAAGTAAATTTACACGCATTCCTATCACAATTCCTAACTCGTAAAAAAAACATTAGTTTGAATTACAAAGCACAGAAATTAAAATTTAACTAATCAGAAATAAATAAATTTTCATTTAATGAGTAAATGTAATCTAATAAGCATATGCGAGTGGATCAAAAATTTTCAACATATGGCAACAATTGGTACTGACTCTCCCGCAAAGTTCATAACTGACACCGTTTTAATTAATGGTTCCCACGTAAGAGGTCAAATTGCTAATTTCACATTTAATACGAGGAAAAATATTGTTAAAGATCCTCCTTTTATGTGTTCTATTGCCAAGGAGCAGGTTCATATCGTTAGTGGATGATTATAAAAGAACCAGGAAAAAGTGGTGAGAATTGGTCTCCAACCATTAAATTCGCATCAGCCCAGCCATCTGTGGCAGAAAGATAAAATAAAACAATTTCGCTGAAAACAAAAGTACCAAGGCTCCACTGTTGGAATTTGCCATGGAAGACTGACGTTTTATCAATAAAGTACCATGAAATCTCTGACAACACGAACTCACCTTATTGGTACTATACTGGTTAGAGACCAATTCTCACCACGTACCAATTCTCGCCATAATAATAATAACTCTGTTAATAATAATTACCTGATGCTTATTTTCGATCGGGCTTGTCAGCTATAATCCCTCTTTTTTTTTTTTTTAAACAGGAACCAAAACTTTGCGTGCGGTCGCGAGTTATTATTAATATGGCGACAATTGGTACGCGGCGAGAATTGGTCTCTAACCAGTAGTGTTGAAATCACCTTATCTGTACTATACTGTACTGTAGTGTTAACTTATAGTACCGATTAGGTGATTTCATGTTGTCAGAGGTTTCATCGTTCTTTACTGATAAAAAAAGAAAAGAAAGTGTATTCTAAGATGGACAGTAATCTGACAAACTTTTTTTTTTTTAATCAACATTAGGCTTGCATCGGCCACTTGTGGTTAATAACATGGCTCTTTGGCTGTTGTTACGATAGCCATTAGCCTAGGTCTACAGAGTGAAAGAGAGAACATCAAAGGAAGAACAAACATAAAAAGAAAGTATTACTGTTGCTTGCGTTCATCTTTTCTCCCAATGTTCTTTCGAGTGTCACCTTTTTCAAGCCGACTGTATTAAACGCGCAGATAAGTTGTTTTGATTAAATTCTGGAAGAATCGCAGTAAGTCATCATGTATAAAAATAGTTTCTAAAATTAGAAATTAACTCTCCTCTTTTCAATTAGAATATCCTCTGCCTTTTTCGTCAAGTTTACATGTCAAAATAGTAATTAGACTGGTCCCCTCTCTCTAGGGGTCAGGAACCAGTCTAAATGGTAAGGTCTCAAGGGATAGTTTCGTATTTGGACACCCTCCTAATTTTTAAGGTAGAAGGCATGGGCCTAATTATCACAATCCCAGCATTTATAAATTCACACATAAGCTAAATCTGTAATGTGGTTTATATTTACTTTGAGTTGGGCTTGGAAATGGGTTGGCTTGTCGGTGACTGCCTGTCACAGTTCCTTCCTTCCTTCGTCCGTCGAGTCGACGAGAACCACTCTAGTCATCCGAGGGTTGTAGGGGCTGGTTCTGTTCTGTGCTTGCGCAGGTGGCCGATAAGGCCAATCCTTGCACGGAAGGTTCGTTTGCATAAAGGACAAGGGATGAGTGAGACATCTCGAAGAGGGTTGATGGCACGCGCTTTTCTGGCTTGCCTCTTCAGCCCCGCTGCTGCTGTCCTGCTAGATTCACACAACTTGGAGCCTTTGTGCACGGAGGAACGCCATGTGACTCGATCGCTGGCTGCTTGCTCTCAGAAATCAGGTTTTATGTTGAACGCTTTCAATGCACCTTTCAGACTGTCTCTGAAGCGTTTCTTCTGACCTCCGTGGGATCGCTGTCCTTGCTGTAGCTCGCCATAGAAGAGTCTCTTAGGCAGCCGGTGGTCTGGCATGCGTACAACGTGTCCCGCCCAGCGTAGCTGAGACTGCATCAGGAGGGTGTGGATGCTGGGGAGATCAGCTTGGGTGAGTACCTCAGTGTCTGGAATCTTGTCCTGCCACTTGATGTTCTGGATTTTCCAGAGACTTCTTGTATGAAAGTGGTTCAGCTTCCTGGCGTGGCGTTGGTACACCGTCCACGTTTCGCATGCGTAAAGTAGTGTGGGGAGCACAACTGCCCTGTAGACCTTTAGTTTGGTCTGGATGCTGATGCCTCTTCTATTCCAGACGTTGGTATACAGTCTGCCGAAAGATGCGCTGGCTCGGGCAATGGGTTGGAAATGGGTTGGCTTGTTGGTGACTGCCGGTCACAGTTAGACTAGCATTGGAGATCAAATGCGTAACTTGGGCTGCAAATGAGCAGCCGACTTGGCTTACGTATTTACACGTGTCTGCTACGGAGGTAAATATCTAAAAATCTACATGGTTGAGGGGTGATGAAAAGTATGCTAATTTGTTATAGTTCTAATGAACTTTAAAGATGAATAAGGTACATACTGATTCTTTTAGCCGCCTTGTCACAGGAAAATGTTCAAAATAGCTCTTTCCTGTCAAAAATGAATGTAAAAAATAGGGGTTGGTGGTAGTATCGGTTCAGTATAAAAGCTACCAGTTGTATAAGGAATTAACCTTAATACCTCAGTCAGAATCTTACAAGCATCCTTTCAACAAAAATCATTAATTAGTTTTTATTTGTATCTTTAATGTAATATTATCATTTTTCTGCAATAGGTCATCGTCGGATGAAAATTTGCCAAAAAAACTGACCAATGAGACCTTAAGGACCCATGTCATTTTTTCAGTCTTGTTAAACGCGATTAGCTATGCCATAAATCATTTCCTTATTACCTCCATGTCTTGAATCTGACATAGTAAGGTATTCCAAAACATATACTTCCTATAGATTTGATAGTAGTCAATCATAGTAGAAGAAGGGAGCTAACTCAGCACTGTCAGAGTTAACAGGTGTTGTTTCTGATCCAATCTTCTAATGAACAACAAAGACCTTATAAGTTTGATACAATGTGGTTTAATGAAGTATTTCACTTACTTATTCATTTTTTCAATATTTACAACACATACATTGTACATTTTTATAATTTAATGCTAATTGCCTTAATCTTGTGCATTTACATTCCTATATGCTCATGATGTAATGTTTAAACACATATATTTCATCTTATTTACAGACATTTTCAGTTATAATGGCCTATATATAGACTACCCATTTAACACCTGTTGAAAAGCAGCAATTTCATGAGATTTTAAGTTAGAAAACTGTAAAATTGGAAACATGTACAATTTGGCTTGGACCAAAAACATTAGCTGGATATGCGATGATCTGTACACATTTCAGAGGGAAGAGAATAAAACTTCTAGCACATCGTTTACTATTTTTCTTGCACCATCCTTATGTGACCATGTAAAAAAATCTACACATGTCACATATATGTCACAATAAAGTATGCATAGAAATTTTGCATTTTGGAAACTGCATCAATTAATAATAAACGACAAATTTGTCGCAACATGAGTGAGTGTACATGACATTATGGCTTTCCAAAGTGCATATTGTGAGGTAATAATTACAAATTATTTGCAGTTTTTCCATTTTACAGTTTGTTTTCATTTCTTCTAGGCCTCAAGGTGTATGGTAGCACACTTGGTGAAGAGACATTGCAAGCCTGGATGACATCAAAGGTTTCATCAGGAGTCAGCCGCATCAGTTGTTGTGGGGCTTTCGCAGGAACAGGTGCATCGGCATCAACTTCACTGGAGTTTTGGTAACTTGCAAGAAATGGATGTCCCTTTTTAAACTGTGTTTTTCTCCTCCCCTGATTTCTTTTGCATGATTTTCTTTTTACTTTAGAGTTGAGTGTAGGCATGTTACAATCACTAGGAAAATAAACTTGTCTGAAAAGCAGCAGCTTCAGCAACAATATGAGCTGGCCAGTGTGAAAATGACCCAAAGGTGACCTTCTTAGAGGTGTGAAACTACATTTTCCATACATATTGTCTATTCAGCAGATGTGCTGAGTCTGGGTATAGAATTTCACTGTTGAAGTTTCCCAAATAGCAGCAGGAAAGGTGTACAGACCTTTTGGACAATGAATATATTTGCTCGAATTGAAAGATAAGTAACTATCTTACAATTTGGCCAGGGACAATATTTTGTAAGAAAAAAATATGTTTCGTTTTAAGCAAACATATGTGAATTCCAATTGTAGGGTACACCTTTCCTGCTGCTTATATCATTTATCGTTGACTCATCGATACATAAATAAGATACAAGGAGTTTTCAATAATTAAACAAACGAATATATTATAATGAATAAATGTATTTGGTTGTTAAAGACTTCTTCACTTTGTAATAGACCATGTCGCGGAGAATACTGCGCTCAGCATAATCAAAATATAAAAAAATCTTCTGGTTTGCAAATATGTCTCAAATGCGGATTAGCATCTCGTGCTGTTATATGTGCCGAATGTGGCGGTAACAAATACAGCGCGTTAATGTATTATTATCAGCACAGAATTCCACAGCGAGGTTTTATCAGAGACATTCCTCCAACCGCGCGTGAATATCTACACAATTACTTTAAAGTACTTCCCGCGGTGATCAATCTCGAAGAAGATCAAAAAATAATAAATCAACGAGAACAACAAATAATACAGGAAAAAGAAGAATTCAGAATGATCGAGGAAGCAAGATGAATAAAAGAGATCTGTAAAAAATTAAGATGCACCCCGGAGAGTTACATCGAGAGACTGAAAAAAAAATGTACAACAAAATACCATCATGATGATTCATCAGATTAATAAAATTGACACTGGCGAATCTCCACATTTTCTATAATAATATAATGAAAGTTGTAAATCGCCATCATCATGGACTGCGTTATCAAAAATCGACACTGGCGAATCTCCACATTTTCTATAATAATATAATGAAATGTGGTGTTTCGCCATATCGAAATCGAGGCTGGCGATTCGTTACATTTTTCTATAATAATATATAATGAAATGGACAAATCGATATAATTTTATTTCTATCGAGACTGGCGAATCTCCACATTTTCTATAATAATATAATGAAATGTGGTGTTTCGCCATCAGATTAATAATATCAGACCACAGGGTCATCCTTAGGATCAGCGATAGAGACAACGTCTCTAGAGTCTCTTAACAGATATTTATCTACATACTCAGCTGCTGTTGGTGGAGTGTCTTTATGAGGCATATACTTCGGTTTCCTCTTATTATAATATAACAACATTACTCTGTACCTGTTACCACCACACGCCGTACAAATCTGTATCTCTCCCCGCACTCCATTACCGCATCGCAGACACGGTCTATTTCCTTTTGATCCCGTTCTGATCATATGGCTATGATGGCCGCAGTATTCTCCCATGCACGACTTTCCGCACGTCCTAGTCGATCCTTGAACTATCCAACGACAATTATTAGGTCCTGTCTGAAATGGCATTATTATATAATAAAAATATTTTAATTATTTTTTAATTAGATGTATATTCTGTATATATTATAATCATAGCTATGACAGAACATATCATATTTTATGACACAAAACATAACGCCATAGAGAGTTTTAAAACAGAATCTAATATTTACAAGCGGGGAATAATCATTCAACATTTTAATAAATTCTACGTGTTCTTGGACGATGAAGAATTTGACGGGTTCGCTAATAATTTTATCAACGAATCCTCGGTAACAGAGATAATACCCAAATTCAGGCTTAGATATCCTGTGTTCGACCTGGACACCAAATATGTGTGTGAAAAAACTAACGGTGAACTAATCGATACTAGCGACATTATCAATTATTTCTCCGAATTATGTAATTGCGATCGCGATCTGATATTCTTGTTCGAAACTAACAGCGGCTATCACGTCCTTTGTAAATCAGCGCTAGTGACATTTAATCAACAACGAGATTTAACGAATCGTGCATACGATGATAAGTATCTCGTTTGGAAAGTCGATCGACAAGCTGGTCTTCATAGCATTAAGTTAAATAACACTCGATCTTACAAACCGGGTAAAGAAACATTATGCAAAAAATTAATTCTCCGGGAACAGAATTTCCTCGCCTCCACGTTGCTAGTCTGCCCAATTTGTATTCAACCTGATCGCGTTGAGTATATCGCAGAAGTAGTTCCAAGCAAACCTAATCGCAAGAATACAATATCTAATTATGTCTGCGATGAAATTCCTCCCGTAGACATCGCTAATATATCTACGTTACTCACTGGCAAACCCGATCAGCTCATCGACGTTATTAGTGTTACCGGAAATAGATTTACTATATCGAGAGAACCAGGTCACATGTGTAATATCTGTGAACGCAGGCACGGGTATGATGAGATACACGACTATGTTGAAGAAAAATGCGATAATTGTCTCGTGTATATCAACGATAATTATTATTCGATCTGCTGTCCTAGATCATCTGGGAAACAATTACAACTGCCAATCGACATCAAAAAAGATAAAAGATATATAAAATATCTGATCGACGCGAGACGTAGATTTCGTTACCCCGGATATCTATTTACCAGAAACGCCGATTACACATACACGGCGTTACCGACACACGAATCAGGACCAGGTTGTAGAGTTATTCACGAAGAAGATTATATCGATGGTTCTGCGTGTGGAATGGGGAAATCCGAATCAGCCTGGAAATCGTTAAGAGATGATCAATCCGTGCTAGCATTATCGTACAGAAAAACATTTACCGAGAAAATCAAATACGATTATAATATCGAGAGTTACATGGATATTGATGGTTGCATTACTTTCAATCCTGGAGATAGACGTCGTGTTGTCGTGCAATGGGAATCTTTGCATAGGATCCGTGGAGTCCCAGACGTTATTATCGTAGACGAATGGCACGGCATCCGCAGACAACAATTTCATTCGGCCAAACACAGCAAAGAACGATGGAACAAATTTATGATATTGACAACGATATGTAAACGATTAATCGTTCTAGACGCAGATGCTAACGATGACGATCTAATATTATTCCGCGATAAGCTAGGACGATCATCAATGAAATTTATCATTAACGATTACAAGCCCGATCACGATAAGAAGTTCCACATCGAACTTTCCCACGAGAATAATCTAACCTCGCTTCGTGAACGATTAAAAGATTTTAATTCTAAAATCGCAGTATTTACGCATAACAAACAAAGGACCGATTACTCCGTTGAGGGTTTAGCTAAGCTCATTCAACATCTAGGATATCGTGTGAGATATTATCATGCCGATACAAATCCTGCTCAAAAGAAATCTGACTTCAGCGATATCAATCACGCGTTCGATGACATCGATGTTGTTATCAGCAACCATACTCTCGAAGCTGGAGTTAGTATAGTTGATGAACGATTCAAAATAATGTTCGTGTTCTCAGAAGAATTAGGATCTGTTGAAGCGACCAAGCAGGCTATCCACAGATTCCGCTGCGTTAATGAGATTCATTATTCATCAACGAGAAAACAACGATCTCGTAAACTACCGATATATCGCGAATCCGTCGAGAAGGTCATCGTGGATCGAGAAAGACTAATCGACAACGATACAAAATTATATAGAATTCCAAACGCTGAAGATTTTCAGACTGGATTCGGATTCGCTTATATCAGTGACATCATCGACGAGAATAATTCCATTATGTACTTCACGCCGCGATTGATTAATGCGATGAGGAATACCGGCTATGAAATAATAGAACCACCTGTAGATGATTACGAGACGTGGTTGAGAAAAAACAATAATGATTCTATCATTAACGATAATAAAATCGATTATGATAACGATCCTAATGTCGATGAATTTCTAAAGACATCGATAGGTGAGCGAATCAAACAATCAGAAACTAAGTCAGAAACGAAGTTTCCTGATGACGATTCTATTATTAATGAAAATATCTATAGAGACTCTGTCTCTAGAGACTGTCTTAGGTATTACGAGTACGATCCTAATACAAATCTAGAACCATATCAAGCAAAGAAATCGTTCCTTAGTTATATGTGTCAATGTGATGTTAGTTTATTGCCAGCCTCGCAGATAGAACACTTGTATAAAAACTCAACACAGATGAGACGAGCTCAGCGAATAATAGTTGATAAATTTAATAACGGTAGTGCAACCGCGAGAGAAGTATTTCGATCGGATAAAATTAGTCCTAAAGAAAAACTAACGATAATAAGGAAGTTTCTAACCGCGTTGAATTTACCAGATATCGTGTCTAACGATATAATGGTAACATCAGTATCGGTATCAGGATCAGATCTTAGAATGCACATCAAGAATATGATCGACGATCCTAACATCATGTGTGAATATAATAATCTGATTAGTAACTGGTCAAGCATATTTCCTGAAATAAGATTTCGATCAAATAAATTAACTACCAGGAACATCATTGAAAAGATTAAAGCGATATATAAAGGTTTTGGTGCATCATTAATCTCAGACAATAAGGAACACGCAGCAAGATCAGATTATGTACTTACTTATCCCACGTGGCCTAAATCAGACTTCGTTGATGATCCTCGTTGGAAAGATTTCATCGATACGCGACAAGAATATCCCGGCGGTAATGATATCATCGCGGTAGATCCAAGAACTACCACGTTGAAGTTTCATATATGGAGCGTTAACGGATGGTTTAATGATTAACAAATGAAGTCTCTTGATGATCTTAGATTACAAGTGGCGATTTGAACCATTTTCTATAATAAAAATAAATGAAATGGACGAATCGACATCACGGAAATTTTATTTCTATCGACACTATAATAATAGTATTTCGCCAGGTAAAACAAATTTGAAGTATATTATCAGTCATCGATGGGTTACTGCGATAATATTTACTGCGATGAGTATTCAACTCCGCACAGGCACTGTGTTAACTGCAATAATAGTTTTATCAAGCACGGAGAAAATCAACGATGTCGAGATTGCCGATCATGGATTAAATATCTATATTGGTTGATGGACATTATACTTCAATGAAGTTTGACTTAAGAAATCGTCTGCGAAGAAAATTAGCTAACAGAATATAGAATTATATTATTATAATGAACGATACCGTTCAACTAGAATTATATTATTAATGAACGATACCGTTCAACTAGAATTATATTATTATTATAATGACCAACACGAATAATGATATACTCGTTTATAATATTCTGCGCGACAACAGCGAATATTTTTACGATAAAATGATTATTGATGAACACGGCAACGAGTACTACATGCCACCAAAAAGTAAAGTTTCTGAAAATATAGAACTGACTTTCAGGATGATCAATAATGAGATAGTCCCGTTTGTTGGTAGCGAGTCTAACATATCATCGTGGTTGGTTAATAATATCATAGACTGGTTTCGATGTGAGCTGCTGAGGAGATTTCATATAATACTCATGTCAGAATCTGATGCGATTAATTATCTAGGACACCCTCTTAACGATAAAGAGATTCAAGCAAGAAAATCAACCGATTACAATATAGATAATTACATCGACGATATTAATAAAATCGGAAAGATTCTCTCGGGTAATTCTATTAATGATGCACGTGTTATGTTTATCCTATGTACCGATACGAATTATTTTCAGAATAAAATGATTGTTGATGAACACGGTAACGAGTATTATATACAACCTCGATGTGCCTTATTGACTTTCAGAGTGATCGATAATGAGATAATCCCGATTATTGGTATCGAGTCTAATATATCGCCGTGGTTGTTTGATCAAGTAATGAAATTATATTCAATCGAATTCCGGTGGAGATTTAATCTACTACGAATGACAGAATCTGATATAATTAATTATCTCGGCCGTCCTCTTAACGATAAAGAAATTCTAGCCAAGAATGAGGTTGATGGTTATATTATTGATAAAATCTGGAAGAATCAAACGAACAATTATAATAATCTGAATAGACCAACGCGGAAGAATAAGAGACGTCGTCGAAGATAAATAATGTTGTACATTATCAAGTGGCGATTTGAACCATTTTCTATAATAAAAATAAATGAAATGGACGAATCGACATCACGGAAATTTTATTTCTATCGACAGTGGCGATTTGAACCATTTTCTATAATAAAAATAAATGAAATGGACAATACGATACCGTGATGAAGATAATAAACGATAATAAAGGATCGATAGTCTCGAATAATGGTATCAGATTTGCTAATACCAATGAATATGTATATAGCGATTTCTCAAAAAAATCTATGAACGACGCAACGATGATGATTCGTAGAAATAAAGTGCGTGATCGTTTGCGAAGAAAATTAGCTAATAGAATGACCAACACGAATTAATTTATTATGGTTAATTCTTCTTCTTGTTCGGTGCCTGGGAATAACAAAATCTTTTCTTTCATGATTATATAATAACGAAGAATTATTTATGCTTTAATTGTATGATATAATGATTCTAGAAGAATGCTTATTAAGTCAATCATTTATTTTTATTATAGAAAATGGTTCAAATCGCCACTGTCGAGTTGTGTTGAGTTCTTGTAAAGATGTTCTACCCGCGATGCTGGCAATAAACTAACATCACATTGACACATATAATTAAGGAACGATTTCTTCGCCTGGTATGGTTCTAGATTTGGATCGTACTCGTAGTATCTAAGACAGTCTCTATAGATATTTTCATTAATGACAGAATCATCATCAGGAAACTTCGTTTCTGACTTCGTTTCTGATTGTTTGATTCGCTCGCCTATCGATGTCTTTAGGAATTCATCGACATTAGGATCGTTATCATAATCGATTTTATTATTGTTTTGTATTTCAATATTATTTTTTCTCAACCACGTCTCGTAATCATCTACGTGCGGTTCTATTATTTCATATCCGGTATTTCTCATCGCATCAATCAATCGCGGCGTGAAGTACATAATTGAATTATTCTCGTCGATGATGTCACTGATATAAGCGTATCCGAATCCAGTCTGTAGATCTTCAGCGTTTGGAATTCTATATAATTTTGTGTCGTTGTCGATTAGTCTTTCTCGATCCACAATAACCTTTTCAATGCCTTCACGATATATCGGTAGTTTACGAGATCATTGTTTTCTCGTTGATGAATAATGAATCTCATTAACGCAGCGGAATCTGTGGATAGCCTGCTTGGTCGCTTCAACAGATCCTAATTCTTCTGAGAACACGAACATTATTTTGAATCGTTCATCAACTATACTAACTCCAGCTTCGAGAGTATGGTTGCTGATAACAACATCGATGTCATCGAACGCGTGATTGATATCGCTGAAGTCAGATTTCTTTTGAGCAGGATTTGTATCGGCATGATAATATCTCACACGATATCCTAGATGTTGAATGAGCTTAGCTAAACCCTCAACGGAGTAATCGGTCCTTTGTTTGTTATGCGTAAATACTGCGATTTTAGAATTAAAATCTTTTAATCGTTCACGAAGCGAGGTTAGATTATTCTCGTGGGAAAGTTCGATGTGGAACTTCTTATCGTGATCGGGCTTGTAATCGTTAATGATAAATTTCATTGATGATCGTCCTAGCTTATCGCGGAATAATATTAGATCGTCATCGTTAGCATCTGCGTCTAGAACGATTAATCGTTTACATATCGTTGTCAATATCATAAATTTGTTCCATCGTTCTTTGCTGTGTTTGGCCGAATGAAATTGTTGTCTGCGGATGCCGTGCCATTCGTCTACGATAATAACGTCTGGGACTCCACGGATCCTATGCAAAGATTCCCATTGCACGACAACACGACGTCTATCTCCAGGATTGAAAGTAATGCAACCATCAATATCCATGTAACTCTCGATATTATAATCGTATTTGATTTTCTCGGTAAATGTTTTTCTGTACGATAATGCTAGCACGGATTGATCATCTCTTAACGATTTCCAGGCTGATTCGGATTTCCCCATTCCACACGCAGAACCATCGATATAATCTTCTTCGTGAATAACTCTACAACCTGGTCCTGATTCGTGTGTCGGTAACGCCGTGTATGTGTAATCGGCGTTTCTGGTAAATAGATATCCGGGGTAACGAAATCTACGTCTCGCGTCGATCAGATATTTTATATATCTTTTATCTTTTTTGATGTCGATTGGCAGTTGTAATTGTTTCCCAGATGATCTAGGACAGCAGATCGAATAATAATTATCGTTGATATACACGAGACAATTATCGCATTTTTCTTCAACATAGTCGTGTATCTCATCATACCCGTGCCTGCGTTCACAGATATTACACATGTGACCTGGTTCTCTCGATATAGTAAATCTATTTCCGGTAACACTAATAACGTCGATGAGCTGATCGGGTTTGCCAGTGAGTAACGTAGATATATTAGCGATGTCTACGGGAGGAATTTCATCGCAGACATAATTAGATATTGTATTCTTGCGATTAGGTTTGCTTGGAACTACTTCTGCGATATACTCAACGCGATCAGGTTGAATACAAATTGGGCAGACTAGCAACGTGGAGGCGAGGAAATTCTGTTCCCGGAGAATTAATTTTTTGCATAATGTTTCTTTACCCGGTTTGTAAGATCGAGTGTTATTTAACTTAATGCTATGAAGACCAGCTTGTCGATCGACTTTCCAAACGAGATACTTATCATCGTATGCACGATTCGTTAAATCTCGTTGTTGATTAAATGTCACTAGCGCTGATTTACAAAGGACGTGATAGCCGCTGTTAGTTTCGAACAAGAATATCAGATCGCGATCGCAATTACATAATTCGGAGAAATAATTGATAATGTCGCTAGTATCGATTAGTTCACCGTTAGTTTTTTCACACACATATTTGGTGTCCAGATCGAACACAGGATATCTAAGCCTGAATTTGGGTATTATCTCTGTTACCGAGGATTCATTGATAAAATTATTAGCGAACCCGTCAAATTCTTCATCGTCCAAGAACACGTAGAATTTATTAAAATGTTGAATGATTATTCCCCGCTTGTAAATATTAGATTCTGTTTTAAAACTCTCTATGGCGTTATGTTTTGTGTCATAAAATATGATATGTTCTGTCATAGCTATGATTATAATATATACAGAATATACATCTAATTAAAAAATAATTAAAATATTTTTATTATATAATAATGCCATTTCAGACAGGACCTAATAACTGTCGTTGGATAGTTCAAGGATCGACTAGGACGTGCGGAAAGTCGTGCATGGGAGAATACTGCGGCCATCATAGCCATATGATCAGAACGGGATCAAAAGGAAATAGACCGTGTCTGCGATGCGGTAATGGAGTGCGGGGAGAGATACAGATTTGTACGGCGTGTGGTGGTAACAGGTACAGAGTAATGTTGTTATATTATAATAAGAGGAAACCGAAGTATATGCCTCATAAAGACGCTCCACCAACAGCAGCTGAGTATGTAGATAAATATCTGTTAAGAGACTCTAGAGACGTTGTCTCTATAGCTGATCCTAAGGATGACCCTGTGGTCTGATATTATTAATCTGATGGCGAAACACCACATTTCATTATATTATTATAGAAAATGTGGAGATTCGCCAGTCTCGATAGAAATAAAATTATATCGATTTGTCCATTTCATTATATATTATTATAGAAAAATGTAACGAATCGCCAGCCTCAATTTCGATATGGCAAAACACCACATTTCATTATATTATTATAGAAAATGTGGAGATTCGCCAGTGTCGATATTTGATAACGCAGTCCATGATGATGGCGATTTACAACTTTCATTATATTATTATAGAAAATGTGGAGATTCGCCAGTGTCGATTTTATTAATCTGATGAATCATCATGATGGTATTTTGTTGTACATTTTTTTTTCAGTCTCCCGATGTAACTCTCCGGGGTGCATCTTAATTTTTTACAGATCTCTTTTATTCGTCTTGCTTCCTCGATCATTCTGAATTCTTCTTTTTCCTGTATTATTTGTTGTTCTCGTTGATTTATTATTTTTTGATCTTCTTCGAGATTGATCACCGCGGGAAGTACTTTAAAGTAATTGTGTAGATATTCACGCGCGGTTGGAGGAATGTCTCTGATAAAACCTCGCCGTGGAATTCTGTGCTGATAATAATACATTAACGCGCTGTATTTGTTACCGCCACATTCGGCACATATAACAGTACGAGATGCTAATCCGCATTTGAGACATATTTGCAAACCAGAAGATTTTTTTATATTTTGATTATGCTGAGCGCAGTATTCTCCGCGACATGGTCTATTACAAAGTGAAGAAGTCTTTAACAACCAAATACATTTATTCATTATAATATATTCGTTTGTTTAATTATTGAAAACTCCTTGTATCTTATTTATGTATCGATGAGTCAACGATAAATGATATAAGCAGCAGGAAAGGTGTACCCTACAATTGGAATTCACATATGTTTGCTTAAAACGAAACATATTTTTTTCTTACAAAATATTGTCCCTGGCCAAATTGTAAGATAGTTACTTATCTTTCAATTCGAGCAAATATATTCATTGTCCAAAAGGTCTGTACACCTTTCCTGCTGCTCAAATCAACTGGTTCTGGTTACAAACATTGGTCAGTCAATTTGGGGTTATCTGAGGAGTTGCCTTCCTTATACTTTACCTCCGATTTCTCTGCTGTAACATAGATATTACCTTCTTTATCAAATCAGTGAGAGAATACTGGTCAGTTTATATATGCTGTGCATCGTTGTTATTCTTTCAAGTACTTAGCATGTACATTCTGCAGTTATTTTACAAGAGATTCAGCTTGGCTTCTTTTATTCACTACTATTTCAGATTTCATGAAGAGTTGTATTATTTGTGCTGTCAGATATCTCTGATATCACCAGGCACTAACAATACAGGATCAATTGGTTATGAAAAATGATGAAACTGACATGTTATAAGGAAATGGTATGTGTCAGTGGGGAAAGTAATAGATGAAGTTTGAAGCTGTCTCATAGCTGTTGCTCTGTTTGATGGCTTTTGGTCATCGATAAAAGCAAAAACCAAAAGGAAACAAACAAACTTGAACTTTACACATGTTAAGGTTGCGTTTTATTTAGAATTGCCCAAAGTCTTGAAAATAAGAAGATTTTCCCTTAATCAGACTGCTATTTACATTCGTAAGGTCTCACTGGATGGTTTCGTATTTGGACACCCCCCTAATTTTTAAGGTAGAAGGCATGAGCCTAATTATCACAATCCCAGCATTTATAAATTCACACATAAGCTAAATCTGTAATGTGGTTTATATTTACTTTGAGTTAGGCTTGGAAATGGGTTGGCTTGTTGGTGACTGCCGGTCACAGTTAGACTAGCATTGGAGATCAGATGCGTAACTTGGGCTGCAAATGAGCAGCCGACTTGGCTTACGTATTTACACGTGTCTGCTACAGAAGTAAATATCTAAAAATCTACATGGTTGAGGGGTGATGAAAAGTATGCTAATTTGTTATAGTTCTAATGAACTTTAAAGATGAATAAGGTACATACTGATTCTTTTAGCCGCCTTGTCACAGGAAAATGTTCAAAATAGCTTTTTCCTGTCAAAAATGAATGTAAAAAAGAGGGGTTGGTGGTAGTATCGGTTCAGTATAAAAGCCACCAGTTGTATAAGGAATTAACCTTAATACCTCAGTCAGAATCTTACAAGCATCCTTTCAACAAAAATCATTAATTAGTTTTTATTTGTATCTTTAATGTAATATTATTATCATTTTTCTACAATAGGTCATCGTCGGATGAAAATTTGCCAAAAAAACTGTCCAGTGAGACCTAATAATTCTCAGCCTTTTTCTGCCAATCGGAGCATTGTCAGTATTTTACCTTAAGTCATAAAGAGACCCTCGGATATAATTCCTCTCAACTGAGAACTATATTCTGAACTACTTTCAATCACAGGGATCAATGCGCGGCAGAATGAGACAAAGTCACAGCCGGAACGATCTAGGCCTTTGCTGTCCTATCATAAAAGTTGCACTCCACCAGAGGCAACAGTGGCTCATCTGGTTGCTTACAATTTACGTGTGATACATGTCCTATACTTTACTGTACTTTTAAAAAAAATATAGTATATGTATGACAGGTAAATTGTAAGCAACGTTAAGAGAACTGTGTATAAAACGAAAAGTTGGCAACGTAGTCTCCAGGTGGGATGAAATATAAAAATCGATGTCATTCAAAATATGTTTACAAATCATACCTTGCCTAGGCCTATATACCGTTGGATATTTTAAATCCTGGGGAAAGTGTTAAACGTATGAGTTACGAAAATAGGCAGAAGGCCGAGTAAGTGACCACAAAATGCAACAATTAATTCACATATCTTTCATCTACACCAGCAGTGCTAATAAGAATCCGATAGCCCAACACCCGGGGCCCCTCTGATTTTAGTTTGGGCCCATCCTGTATTCAAAGTGAGGTGCCCGTCGGGCTTGTCGAAAAAAAATTGATTGCCTGAGGAAACTTTGATCGCGCTGATGAAATGAGTAAATGTATTTTCAAGATGTTGACATACATGCCTTAACACGGCACAATCTAAATCAAATCATCACTGTCCTAGGTAAAACTAAGATCTGTTTTTAATCAAATGGAAGCTGTGCTAAAAATAAGATTCTAAACTTCTGACACGGTTGTATTTGGAGACAACACAATTTTCAGTAATCTTAAAAAAATCCCCCCCCCCAACCCCATTCAGTCTATGCTGGTTACTTGTAGTATGTATAAACAGTAATCTGTAGTGATAGGAACTGATATAAAACTATCCCTTGGGCAGTTTAAATAGCAGCGATTAAAAGAAAACAGGTCAGGTATAAAATCAAAGTTTCACATTAACTGGCTGACAATGGAAATTGGGAGGAGGCAACTAATGACCCCACCCCTTGCCCCAATGTGTGAGCGCCCATGGGACGAGCCATTTCTCCCTGTGATACGTCTTATTATCCCGCAGGACAAGACCCTTTTTTCATATTCTGGTCAGCTGTGGCTAAACTGTAAAATTGCTTTAGTTTTGACTTAAGTACACAAGCAATAAAGCCATTGTGACTAATTAGCAGTTAATCATTATCCTTGCATTTATCTTGTGAAATGGACTGCCCTTCGGACATACTTCAAAGAAACCATGTTCGAGAGTGTGTGTATGTAAGCACCAACAATTCATTGGCAAATAAACGATGCCATATTTTGTTGTAACTTACGATGCCTAGGACTTCATTTTAACAGTTCAAATCTGCAGTCACAAGTTACCGTACTTGTGGCAACTGTTTTTCCCACATTTTATGTCCACCTTATTTCCTTAGGTTTAAGTCTTAAGGCATGTAACACTGTTTACTGAATAAAATATTTATTGTGAGTTAGTTCTTTGGGGGCTTATATACTGCATGGTATATTTTGTTTTATTCCTTCTTTTAATTTAATCATGGTAAGTAAACTTTACATATACGGTAGAGGTTTGTCAGGTGTTAACTGCCCGAGTTTCTTTGGCGGAAATGGAGATGCGATTTTCTTTGCAGAGAAAATTACAAATTATTCACAGTGATCATTCGTGGGATTTAAGCTAATTGGTGACAATTTATTTTTTTTTTTACTATAGTACTGTTGTAGTGGTTTAAACAAAATGGGAAATTTATGTGAATGATGTTTAATCTTAACATTCTATTTACTGAAGAAAAAAAACTGTCGTGTGATATCAATTATTTCGTCCAGCAGCAGGGAGGGTGAACCCTACAAAGATCGGAATGCTAGCTGACGAAATCCGACCTTCTACGAAGAAAATTCTCAAAAATTAAAAAAACAAGGTTTGCATACCCCGAAAAAACGTTTATTTTTTGTAGGGTTCATGATTTTAGCTGTGAATATTAATGCTCATTTCTGTAAACAATCCCCTCCTCGGTAAAGAAAACAAAAAGTTTCAAAGGAAGGGTCGTATACCATGAAATAACATATCTATCTTTTATAGGGTTCACGATTTTAGCTGAAAATACGAAGGTTCATTTACCAAAATAAATCCTTCCTGCGAGAATGAAAGTAAAAATTTACGGAGAGAGGTTCATATACCAACAAATAACACTTCTATCTTTATGAGATTTTTCTTTAATTGGGTTACGCTTATGATTTTTACCCCGCACACACTTATTTGTCATTCACCCTCCCTGCTGCTATAGTTTATCCAAAGATTTTATCAATTCCTACATGGTATCGTGACCTAGGATCGTGTAAATTTATTGTGATAAATCCGTGCGGAGTGGCTTGCGTTTTAGAAAAGAAATTTTTGAATTTAATGATATCCATGTCCCCTGAACACCAAGTTTGATGAATGTTTCGCAGAGTATGTGTATCAACTCCATTAAACACAAAGATTACAATTATCTCCGATCACTTTAGGTATTTGTGTATATCGCTGAGTAACAGAAATTACGTCTGTATTTTTGTGCCCGCTTCTGGAAAATATCCGAGCTGGATTTGATTGTTTGCCCAGCATAAGATTGTCGCATACTACGAGATTTTTAATAAATCCGTCCAATTCATCTACAGATGGAGCTTCATCAATATCAGTAATATAATCAACAACACCATTGCCGTCCTCATTCAATAATTTTGTATTTTCATTAAAATCTTTAAGTACTTCATAACATCTGATCATCCACGGATGGTGCCACTAAGTATAATTTATCCCATTTAACCATCGCATTTTCAGATTAAGTAATAATTGTATTTTACCAGACCCAGATGGCCCAATTATGATTGCTTTGATAGAATTCGGTAGCACTGGATGATGTTTAACTGGCTCTTGCTTTCATGTCGCTGAGAAGTCAATAATATCCATGTTGTACAAATATAATAAATAATATGGATTCATATTGTGTTCCATGCAGATTATTCACTGCAACCAGTGGATTAAGAACAATAATAACAACAAAACCCCCCCCCAAAAAAATCGTGCACTTACAGACAAGTGGGTGAAATGTGCTACAAAAAAATTCAAATTTATTTCATCAAAGACAGGTGGAGATATCGCTGCTTTGTTGGGAAAATTACCAGGAACTCCATGGGCTAAATACCCAGGAGAAAACATCTTCCTGGATATAATTATTGCGGTCCTGGAACTCGACTTGATATCAGACTTTACGGACAAGATCATCCAAGACCTGGAGAGCATCCAATAAATACCATTGATTAAGCATGTTATATTCATGACATTGCGTATAAAAATCCAGATTTGCAACAACGTCATATTGCAGATGTAAAATTAATTCACTCGTTAAATTCAATAAAAAATAAATCTCTCAGAGAGAAACTTGATAGCTTTCTAGTAATATCTGCAATGAAAGGTAAATTAGTGCTGGGAGCCGGTAATTAATTAAACTGATCATTGTTATAATGGAATCAGTTTATTATAGCCCAAGAGGATATTGGAAGGGTAGAGCAGCGATTAGTAAACTTGCTGATGCAGCGAATGTCACACGCTCCGTTGCTGCAAATTGGTTAGCACGACAGGCAATCTGGAAAATGTATCTACCACCGCCCAAAAAAATTCAGTAAGCGTATTTTGATGTTAACACTCCCAATGAAGTTCATCAGGCAGATATTTTGTTTTACCACACGATATTATTAAAACACGCAGATGTCAATCACACACCTACAAATAATTGTTTCCTGTTGTTGATGTTGCAAGTAGATATAAAGAACCACTATTAACTAAAGTAGCAACTGAAATTTCATCCGCTTTTGAACGAATTTACCAATGTGGTGGTCTACAATGGCCACAGTTACTATAGGCTGATCCTGGCAAGGAATTTCTTGGTACAGTATCATCTTTAATGAAAAAACATAATGTTAAAATCAGACGAGGACATACCGCAAGTCATCACGATCAGGCAATTGTTGAACGATTTAATCGAACACTTGCTGAGCGGTTATTCGGATATCAATATGCGAAGGAAATATCCCTAAACAAAATTCAGAAAGATACGAGGTCTCGTGAATGGGTTGCAAGACTACCAAGTGTGATAGCTGTGTTAAATAATGAAATTACTCGTGCAACTGCCATGAAATCCATTAATGCAATTACAAAGAAATATATACCAGTACAACGACGTGATTTTCCAAAACAACCAATACTAGGTAATGTGACTGTAAGATATTTATATGAACCTGGTGAACTTGAAGGGGGTAAAAAAAGAGCAACTGATTCTATTTGGAGTGTAACTACACATACAATTTCCATCGTGGTAAGATTCACGGGTAGACCTGCATTCTACAGATTAGATTCAACTGCTCCTCAGCGTGGATTTGTACGTGAACAATTACAAGTAATTCCTGAGGACACACAATTACTACCGCGTTCACTTTTGCAAACTGGCTCCTCGACGTCGATTATATTCAAGGCAAGTGAGCGTCACAATTACTGTTAATTCTATCTACGGTAAATTGTCTTGGATTATAATGCCACAAAATTACTGTGTTACAACTCGCACAATGATTATTCTGTTGTTTCAATGTCATGATAAATTCAACATCGAGATCAAAGTCGCGTTTATTTTTTTATCGCATCTTTTATAACCAGCTAATTTTCTTTTTATTACATCATCGATATTATCATCAACTAGATTATCATCTACGACAAAATCTGTTACAGTCCTACCTATTTATGTCGACATCTTCGGGCCCAAGGAAATATTGTCAACATAGGCGGATGTCGAGATAAGTGTTTGGGGGGGGGGTACTGAAAAAAAGATACAAGTTAAATTCATCAGTAAGGGGTGACCTGTCATCAGTGAGTAGCATTTACACTTTGAGAAACCAAACAATGCAAATTTTGATTACATGAAGACAAAACCAGTGTCAAATACACTTATATATTGACAAATTACATTTGGTTACCTTTGTGTAATAAAATACACAATAAAATATTGCATCGGTCACATCCTGATATGAAAAACATTCACTACGATTATGCAATGTCGGCATAAACACATGGTTGCATAGTTGTTATTTACACGCTTGGAGTACATGCACTTAAATTGGCCTAGATTTTGGTCAGTCAATTCCCATCTTACTGAGGCTACCAGGGGATGGGGCTATTCACAGGGAAATGAAAACCTGTCAACAAGTTGGTTTAAACAGTACGTGTATTTAGTTATATAAAAGCGAACAAGAGATATGCGGCTGATATGATTAATGAAGGCATAATATTGTATACATTGACATGTGCTAATGAGGTATTAAAAGAAAATGATTCTTACAATACAATATTGTAACAATGTCTGCTCAATACATTTAAAAATTTTCACAGACATCTTTGCGAGATGCCCCACCCTCAACTTCCTTAAGAGCCAGATATTTAGTTTCCAGAGACTGTAAATTTAATCTGCATTTGCACTGCCGTTGGTAGCCATTGTAAATATAAATAAAGTTAAAAAGGAAACTTTCACAGCGCAATAAACTTATTTTAATCGCCAATCACTTTGGAAAATGCAAGAATCAGATCAGATTTCATTGCTTTTATTTAAGTCGCCGCGAGAGGCCAACTTTATATGACCAAACAAAAGCCTGTTGTTTTTTTTAATCCGACCGTGACATTAAAGCCTGCTGGCAAGATCAACTAATTGTTGAATAAAGTACAGGTCGGAACTGGCCGCTTGCCGACATAAATGATTAGGCGAGAAAATTAAATCCTGGCGGCAAGATCAACTAATTGTTGAACAAAGTTTGGGTCAGAACTGGCAGCTGGTCGACATAAATGATAAGGCGGTAAAAGTAAAGCCTGGCGGCAAGATCAACTAATTGTTGAACAAAGAATGGGTGGAACTGGCAGCTTGTTGACATAAATGATTAGAAAACAAAGGATTTGTTCAAGCTGGGACCAAGGGCTTCTGTCGACATGTACCTTTATTTTTTTATCTCGACGTCGACATAAGCATGACAATTTTGGTAGTAATAGTAGACCAAGGGACTGGGACTTTGCTTTTTTGTCGAAATGGGCGGCTTGTCGACATAAGTGATGTCGATATAAGTGGATAGGACTGTACAACCCTTCGCAACTGAGATTTTCTTCTGACTCGTGACACTATGAGATAAACTAGATTTGACCATTCAATACGATCATCAATAATCCAGATTTTTGTACCTGCAATTGTTAATCCTTGTGATGAATGAATCGTTATAGTGTATCCTAATTTCCATAGAGATTTATCCATTGTTAATGCATTTTCAACAACATTAACAGGAACTAAAACAATATCATTAAGCACGAGTATCTGTTTACGGTCTAATCCCGGAATTTCAACTTCAGTATTCTGCTGTCGAGCATCTGCTGGGCGATAACATAATGGAATATATACATCTGGAAATTTTCTTATGTATCAGAAATAATTTTTGTTGAAGCGTATCGCGAATTATCTTTCTACATGCAATTGATAAGTCTGTGGGTTTCCATAAATTCCAAAAATCATTCATTGTAGTTTCTGGAAGTACCACATGCATTACTTCGCATTGAATTTTATTTGATTGTAGTCTGATTAATTTTTTTAATTCTTTTAATCATTCATCAATGGCTCTATAATCACAGTTTATTTCTTCATAATAATCTACGTATGTTTTTAACCATTCGTGCGGAGACTGTCCAACAAGGGGCGGCGGTTGACAATGATCACCACACATTGTCACATCAATATTTTTTGTCAATAACCAATCGAGAAATATCTTTAATATTTCTTCAGATACTGTGTCTATATCATCCTAAATAATAATCTTTGGAATATATTTCTCGCCCATTTGCTCAGGAGTCCATTTATTTCTGCACCATCGGAAGAAACTATGATATGTTTGAGATTTTACCTCAGCGCTGGAAATATTACGTTCGTTTATTTCTCTGGTGGAAATATGTGTAGGTGTTAAAACAACAATTTCTGAATTCTGGAATAATTTAATAACGCGTATTGTTTTACCGGAACCTCCAGGCCCATTTAGATAAACTGTTTTATACCTGGTTATAGGATCATGTATAGACGGCAATGATGACAATTTTGATACTTGATTATTTTTGTAATAAATATCCTTAATTTCTACATCAGCTGATTTAGAATATTCAAGTATCTTTCATTGTTTCATCCTCCATTTGCCCCATGATGCATAATTACCGATATTTAATTTTTTCAGTAAATTTGTGTTCTACATCAATATAGAATGAATCCATTGCAATTCTGACTGCAGTGTTAGAAAATCTATTTATCATCGACAATAAATTTATTGAAACATACGCTAACATTGTAGCCCTCAAATGAACACATTGTTCTGAATTACTATCAGTGTAAGCAACAATTGTTCCTATTTTTGTTCCGTCTGATAAATAGGCATTTTCTTTACTTATAAATGTATTTTTGTTTACTGTTTCATTGATTATAAAATCTAGTTCTGCATCTTCGATAACTAATCTTGTGCATTTTTGATTATGATCAGATCCACCCTGCATAAATTACCGATTATTTTTCTGCCAAGATCTTTTGCAACTTGATTTTCATAATCAGTTGTATCTGGATGTTCATCATCAGAATATTTTGTTTGCTCTGGCATCCAAATGTTATTTTGTGAATGATATGATGTTATTGCATCAGATATGAAATTTAAATTCTGCTATCAATCATATATCGCAGTAAAACCACGGGAATCCGGCCTTTTTATGATAAATGTCTACCAAACCAGACATAATTAATTAATCGGAAGGAGGTTTCTAGCAAATTCAAATGACTGAATATATACAAATCCATTTAAAATATAATCTGGTAAAGTACCATTTATTGAAACTTTAGTTATCTCGTGCGTTGGATGTCCGAATTTCTTGAAATAATTGCCGCATTCTCCCATTCCAAGAAAACTTCCTGGATAACAGGCAGCCATAACGACTGAAATAACATCCTTGCCATACATTGTATTCCATAATCCTCCATGACCATATTCGACGTAGCTGCGTTGTACATCTTCAAGAAATTCCATTCGTGTTGGTTTCCATGAATCCTTTTCCTGAGCGAAATGAGCGGTGACTGATGGAACCATAAAACAATTGCTCATTAACATTATGGGTATATTTTAATGCAAGCTTTTCATTTCTTCATGTAAATGTTTATCTCTGTAAATATCACCGTTCGGCAGGACAAAATGATTGTAACATGCTTCTTCCGAACTTGAAAATAACTACACTGATACAGAATCGTTTGTACTAATCTCATAAATGACGTCAAATGCATTGACTGTGTCATTATCATCGTCATAAAATTTAACCGTACGATTTCGTGGAAATATTGTTTCATTTAAAGTCCATACATGTTCATTATTATCAACAATCGCTCTCGGAGCTCCATTTTTCTTATATTTCAGCTCGTATAAAATCTCTCCTATCAATGATTTTATTTTTATTGCAAATCTTAATGATTTTTCAAGTTCATCAACATCTTTTATTGATGCTTCATTTCTAACTGTTTCTGCCCATTTATTTATTTTTTGTTGTCGTAGCCCAGTTAATCTGTTTCCACATATTGCATTTGAAAAATGCTCCGTGACTCGCTCGGCAACGCAGTTTATCTTCGATAACTTCATCGGCGCAAGATAATTGGAAATAAACCATAAACAACAACTGTAGCAGGATAAGCACGTTCGTAATACAATCTGTCAATACCAGTTAACATTCCAGGTTTGGAATTTCTGTTTATTACAGCAATTTTTCCTTTGCTAGTTTTAATTTAATCACGTTTATCAAGGACAACGTATTTGTTATTTTTTTTTATGAAAAAATTTATTTTAACGAAATATTTGTTACCTTCTTCAAGTTGTGAAATAATATTCTTTGCTACTTGATTAGTCATTGTGTTATCTTCGTTGTTAATTTTAGAAGTTGACCATGTATAATCTGCACCATCAACAATCAATTCCTTTATGGCTGAATTAATAATATTGGGTATTACCTTTTCATGTTTTATTATTTCTTCTGCAATTCTTCATAACTCATCATTACGTCTTGGATATCCAACCTTTTTATCCATTAATTCTTCATATTGTTGCTGTAATTTCTTTGCTGTTACATGCCTAGATATTTTTAATTTTTCATCAGTTTTACCAAGCTCAATCTTGTCATCGTTACTAATGATATCTTTCTTCTTGATCTCGCTGATCAATTTTTTCACCGAGAATCTGTGAATATTATATCTATTAATTTCATGCTCATTACCAAATATTGTAAGAAACAATTTTTTTGCTCTATCAGTCACATCCCAATTGAGAAGATCAAAGTCTGCAGATGATGATATTTCATCCATATAATACTTAAGCAAATATACCTCTAATTAATGATTTGCTTAAGTATAATGACTGAGCAAAAAAAAAAAAAAATGTAGGTGGTTGTCAATTGGTTCTGTGGATTCTTGTAATCATAATTGTATAAATGAATATTGTTCATTTCACACAGAATATGTGAAACGCGGAAGTAAAGGACCAATTCCATGTATAAATTGTAAGTGTGGAGTCAGAGGAAAAGCACAATTATGTGCAAAGTGTGGGGGTAAAAAATATCATGAACTAGCGAGCTATTATAAAAAGAAATACAATATTGATGTTATTAAACACGCACAGGATTTTATAGACACATTTCCATATGTATAATTGAATAATTCAATTTAATAATGATGGGAAAAAAAAGAATTTGTAAAAAAATCCGACAATTAAAGAATACGAAGCATCTCACGATGGAATAATTAGAGAAAACTAGTTGGTTCTGTCATTAATACTAGTTATCTCACATTTAATTGTAGTTGCAACATCTTTGTCATAGATTTGTTTATGAATGTTTTAATGGATTAATTGAGAAAGGTCTTGTAATCGATCATATTAACTCGAATACAAAAGATAATAATTTATCTAATCTGAGGGCTGTTACGCAGAGCCAAAATTGTAAAGATGGCAAAACCGTTAGATTTAGAAGAGATTAAAGACCAGTTGTTGCGGTCATAGATAGTGATGAAATTAATTTTTTATCAATGAATTCAGCCTCTATACACTTTGACATTAAAGCGCGTTTAGTACAATACGTCGCTGATGATAGATCTATGTTAGCATTTTCAGAGAAATATAATGCGTGGATAATATTTTACTATATTTAATCTTGACATCATTTTCAAGCAATTAAACATTTGAATATTATATAATGAATCAAGATAATATTGACGCCATCATAAACGAAGCTAGAAAATTACAATCTGAAGGATTATTGAAAAAATCCAGCAATAACGGACCTGGTTTTCCATTTGGGAAACTTGACGCCGAATATATTAAAATTGAATTCACCGCAATGCAAGAATTACAAAAAAAGGTAAAGGTACGTTAAGAGGAGAACGTCGAGTTATTATGACACTTCACGATGCAATGAATAAAAATCATTACTTAATATTTTATTAGCAGATATTCCTAAATTTAATCCTCTTGCTCGTGCAATCAGAAAGGTTAAAAAATCATTATCTAACCAATTTGAACAGAATAATATTTTTAAAGCTCGTGCAGCTATATTAAGTAGATTAATAGAGGATGATGAAGTTAATACCCATCCAATAGATTCAGAAGAATCACTTCCGCACTCTGAGAGTTAACAATAACATCTTTATCATTACATAATTCTAATTTCTCTTTGATTATTTGCTGCATGTGATTTATGCTATTATTAAGGTTTTTATCCTTGACAAATAATTTATCATGTAATTTAATTTTTTTTATTGTTTGTTGTAAGTCATTTATGTCATTATCAAGATTTTTATCCTTGATAGATAATTCATTGTATAAATCTGATTTCTTTCTGATTTTTGTTTTATGCGACTAATTACTTCGCTGAGTTTTTTTTATTTTTTTATCACATAAATTCTTCATTTGTAGTGCGACATTCAGTTCTTGATTATTAGATAACTCTACTTTGAGAGCTTCATTTCTGATACATAATTATCATATACATTTGTTTTATTCTTAATTTCATTTTGCATAATATTAATTGATTTATTAAGCTTTTGAATTCTCGCATCAAAACTTTTTTGTACAGATTCAGTTTGCACTTGTACCTCATCAATATTCTTACTGAGGTTAATTTTAGTTACACCAGCGTTACCGGTGGGAAATTCTATATTTTTACTATGATTTTTCCAGATTTTATATAAGCGAGTTAATCCAATATGAAATGTTTTAGCGATTTTTATCGGTGATTTACTTTCACGTAAATTTATTATTTTTTTTTTTTCATCTTGCATAGACAAATATGTAGGAGCTCGAGGCATTATATTTAGCAAAACAAAAGTAATGGAAAAGTAATCATGGAAAAGTAAATATGGAAAGTCGAATATAATACACAGTAATTTACCCAACTGAAGCATCTCTAAGGCAAATATTGATAAGTAATCATGGAAAAGTAATCATGGATAAATAATCATGGAGAAATTAATCATGGGAAAATAAATATGGAAAATCTACGAAAGTACATATAAAGCTATGCTTAATATTGCTTTTTGAGTATCGAGTAAATGACCATCTTGATCACATAGTTTGAAATTTATTCTTGAGAATAAATTATTATGACAACGTGAATAAACAGGATTAATTGGTTCTGATACTATTAAATGTCCAGGAGGCACTTGCGGAGTATATGAATATAAAACATATCCTTGTAGGGCCTGATTTGATCGTGTAAGATTGTCTTGAAAACTTCCATCAATTACATCACAAGCAAGATTAACTGCGATTGTTGTCGTTATATTAACAATTCCCGGCGATATATGACGACCTCCACTGTATTATTATATCTGAGATAAATAGTAGGGTTTATTTTTCTCCATGCTGCGATAATTTTTTGGAAAATATTCATCAATAGTGTCATTAACTGATTTTCTTAGCTCGTCAGCGTTAAATCATGGTAATTTGAATGTTAGTAATTGATCTCTAGTTATTTTATAATACCTGGTGAAAAAGGATTTATCACGTTCTTCGGAATTAATTACTAGTTGCATACTATTTTGATGAGCAATTTTAAAATCATATCTAATTTGATTTAAAATTTCTATTTGTTTGATAATTTCCTCCCTTGTTGTAGTTATCGTCACGTTAAAAAAGATATTCAGTGAATAACTGAGTTAATCTATCACGATATCGTTTATGTTCGCAATTAAATTCTTCAAAAGTAAATTTGATATCATCGATAATAAATGTTCTTTTAAGTGGACCAAGTTCCTATCGTAAATCTGTACCAAGCGGATGAAATGCATTTCTGCTGGGTGTTTCTTCTGTTGCTTTTAACATATGATTATTTTTATAATTTGGAGTATTTCCCCAATATGAGCATTTATTTGAAGTGAAATGAGATCTGAGTGGTGGAGATCGTGGATCGTCGGGTGGTATTGCTGGTTCTATCTCTGGCCATCTTAATATAGTTCTGATTGATGAAGAATAAATATCTACAGTATAATCCTGCGAATTTTACCTCAATCGCCGCCGATAATGTTGGTTCATGAACAGTAATATCTATTTTAGATACTTTTCCTGTTTTAGATTTAATTCTGAGCTGGAATTCCTCGTTGATTTGTTCTATTTGATAACTACCCGTTGGAATTTCAGCAACTTGCCAATCGGGCGTTCCATCAGGTTTACTTTTATTTGCAAATACCAGTGAATTATTTACTCGTAATCCACCGAATGACATTGATTTGATATTGGGCCAACTATAATAAAGTCATAATTGTGCTAATGCAATCTCGTTTGCTGAAATTGCAGTTGGAAAATTAACGCTAAATCCAGGTTTAGTTGAACTTGCTGATATCATTGTAGTCTTTAACGGTGTTGTATTATTGACAATTTGATGTAGTAATCGCTCTGTCATTATTACATTGCACAGTGATTTAATTCGTCGTAAATCATTCAATTCGGGTGATATACCCATCAAATCTGTGAAATTGTTTGATAATCTGATTTCAGATAGGTAATATACCCGTCAATTTAATGAAATTGTTCAATAATCTGAAATAATACGGGTGATATACCCATCAATTTGATGAAATTAACAACAATCTAAAATAGCATTATTAAATGATGAATAATAATCTGATTTTGAATAAATTAATAAGATTTTCTCAATTTATCAAGTACATATCTATTAAAATTATTGTATTTGTCATTTCAAAAATTAGACATTATTAATAATTTATTTTTGTTAATTGTTGGATGAAATTTCATTATAGTTAATTTTTGGATGAAATTTCATTATAATATTTATTTTTGCTTATTTATTTGTCAGAAATAATATTTGTTCTGCAAAATTGTTTGATGATCTGAAATAATATTAATAACAATAAAATCATTCTGAAGAATTCGATAATCTGAAATAACAATAAAATTATTAAATATGAAATCTGATTTCAGATGAATAATAATCTGTGAAATTATGGGTAATATTCCCATCAATTTAATTAATCTGACTAATAATCTGATTTTATTCGGTTAATATACCCGTGAATTTGATAAATTAATCATTAATCTGATTCAATTCGGGTAATATAATCGGAAAATCTGTAAAATTAACTACCAGATTAAATTTGGTCTGAAATAAGAATAATAACGATAAAATCTTGATATTTATTATTTAATAACATAATCTAAAATCTATAAATCTGATTCTGGTGACGAATCTATTGCCTCATGGTAAATTTTAATCATTTCTGCAAACTCTTGATCTGATATTATTCCGTCGTTAATACTTGATGATATCAACGAAGATAATTTGGAATATGCCAGCGTTACCGTATGTAATTTTATTGCATATTCGTGTAATTTATCAACTGCGCATGTGGATATTTTCTTGACAATAATATTAGGAACACCAGCAACACTGGTTATAACGGCAACACCAATTCTTATTACCGGTGTTATTATATAGGATGCTGATAATGCGCCGATAACCGTCACTGTTCCAGCGACGACAGCAGATGCAGAATATACAATTATATCAGTAACAACGATACATCTGCGATATTTTTTTTTTTGTTTTATTGTATATTCGTCGATGATATTTTTTAGTTTATTTTGCCACTCACATACTTGATTGTATCTGAATCACTGAACGTCGATTGGTTTTTGATTCATTATAAAGTAAGTGGTAGTTTAGCGACTAATTCAAGACACCAATAATACAACAAACCTAAATTTCTTTCTTCGGACTCCACCACAAATGTTACCTCATCGCTTCGATCTAATGCTGTTAATAATACAGGAGAAGATCCAGTTAGTGGATAACATCGTGAAATTGTTGTAGATGCTGTAAATCTTGCAGTGCCGAACACTGAAAACCTGTATATACCGGTAACCTCGGCGAGATGTATAATAGATTTATTGAGCGGTGTCCATAATGCTGATCCAGACGCTGCTGTATATACTACACTATCGATGATTTGTTTTATGTCAACGAGCTTAATTTCAATAACTGCTGGATTTCCAAAAAAAATCATTAATAGATCTACTTATATTTCTGCGAAAATTCAAAAATGTTTGTATGTGACTATTATATTCAGATCTAATCGCGGTCATTCCATCATTGATTGTTGTTAACGAATTCATCGTTGGAATGTTGCTAATGTCGACGTATTTCTTTGTTGCAGCATCATCATTTGATTCTGGTTCTCCAAGACCAGTAATTTTATTATTATTCATATTGAGAGAACCAGTCATTGTATCACCAGCGGTTAGTAAACGTTCATCAGTTTCATTTCTGATAGTAGCGTCGTTGTTGTCTACGTATATTTTTGTTGCCACGTCATCTTTTAAATTTGGTTCTTTCACGTTAGTAATTGTATTTTTGGTCATATTGAGATCACCAGTCATTGTATCACCTATTTTTTTGACACATCCAGCAATTTCTCAAATGAGTTCTAATACTGATTTATCTGAATTTTTAATCTTACCGTTTTCAGTAAATATGGCTAAATTATCTTTGGTCGCATCTGGAACTCTCAAATTAATATCTGTCCATGAGATATTACTCGTCATTAATTGTC